>JBBPCY010072198.1:0-11230 GCA_037974405.1 Brachyalestes nurse | reverse complement strand
AGAGGGGAGAGAGGAAGAGAGAGAGAGAGAGAGAGAGAGAGAGAGAGAGAGAGAAAGAGACAGAGGGGAGAGGGGAGAGAGGAAGAGAGAGAGAGAGGGAGAAAGAAAGAGAGAAGAAAAAGAGAAAAAAGCAAGAGAAAGAGGAGGGAGAAAACAAGAGACAGAGAGAGGGGGAGAGATAGAGAGAGAAAGAGAGAATAAGAGACAGAGAGACAGAGGGTTAGAAGGGAGAGAGAGAGAGAGGAAGAGAGAGAGAAAAGTGGAGATGGAGACAGAAGGAGAAAGAAAGAAAGCAGATAAAAGAGCATGAGAAAGAGGAGAGAGAAAACAAGAAAGAGAGAGGGGAGAGAGAGAGGAGAGAGAAGAGAAAGAGAGAGTAAGAGACAGAAATACAGAGAGAAGGGAAAGAGATTAGAGAGAGAGAGAGAGAGAAAGGGAGAATAAGAGACAGAGAAACAGAGAGAGAGACAGACAGAAAAATATGTCTGCCATCACCTGATGTCTGTGTGAAGTGCTGTATAAGGTGTGTCTGCAATATTTTGAGCCTGAAGAAGAAAATAAATGAAGATGAAGTGGCTCTTCCCATGTCATCATGTCAGTCTTACCTCATTCATCGGGCCTGAGTGAGTGTGTGTGTGTGTGTGTGTGTGTGTGTGTGTGTGTGTGAATGATGCCACTGTCAGTGGGCCAGACACACTGGATCACACACTGATTAATAAGAAAAAAAGCCTGTCTGCCACAAGGAAAATTCCTTTAAGACAGTTCATTCATCACCCAAACAGACAGACAAACATCCAGAGCGCTTCTCCTGCTTCCCCTACGTAATTAGATGGCAGTGTCTCAGGCTGAACTGACCTGCTGGGACGATCTCAGCTCAACTACTGACTGTTTAATCGAAGGGACTCATGTAGAGGAAACATGAGGAACTGCTGCTTTAAGACACTACAGCAGGTCCAAATCTGAAGCAGGGGCAGAAACCCCTGAGCACAAGAATGTGAACACCACCCAAAAACCTGAAAACTGAAGAGGAAAAACTGATTTAAATCATAATTATAATATCTCAAATACAGGCTCTCAGAGTTACATCAGCTATTGTTCTTGTCAGACCCATGATGTACTGCGTTTCTGCTTTCCTCTGTTTGTTAGCTTTGTGTTGGTAGGATTGGGGGTATGAGGGCCCACTGGAATCCATCCATACTTTATCTGGCACGTTTATCTGGCCTGGTTGTTAGGGAGTTGCCACTGCAATCGGAAGGTTGTGGGTTCGAATTCCAGGACTGCCAAAAACACCACTGAGGTACCCTTGCACAAGGTACCATCCACACACACTGGGAAAACCCAGGCAAACACAAGGAGAACATGCAAACTCCACACAGAAAGGACCCTCAACTGTCCTAGCTGGGAATTGAACCCATGACAGTCTGGCTGTGAGGCAAAAACAACCCTTCACACCACAAATTATAAATATTGAGCCATGTGAACTAATTTCTAGTTTTTCTGTAAAGTTTGTCCAATCTAGCAACAGCAGCTACAAAACAAACACAGACCATGGGGAGGTTCAGTGTCCCGGTAAGATATAACGTACAACTAATCTGACAGTACTTCATACTGAGACTAAAGACCAGATAATTAAGTGGAATATAGAAGGGAAGGAAAGAAACAGTAAAGATTTACGGTGTGTAATTAATTCTGCTTGATGTGAATGTGGTGATGTTGGGCATGTGACTGAGGGCGTGGTGGGGTTTAAATACTTCATCTGATCAAAAAAGTGCAGAACTATGTTTTGTGTTCTCTTTTCTCATATCCCACCCATAAAACTGCTCCGTTTGGGTGGAATTCTGCTTTAAGCTGAGCCAATTACTGTTATACTAAGTGGAGAAGAAGAAGAGCTGGCTCGCACGGTGGATAAATACATTCCTCAGCAGTGTTGACAAGATGGATTAAACCACGCCACCTTCGCATCATCTGGACCGACTTCTGACGAGGCATCTGGACGAGCTTCAGACAAGAAGCATTTCAAAAGAAAACAAGCAACCAGCGACAGGAAGCGCTCGTGAGGGATGCTCTTCGAAGTTCTCCTTCAAAGCCTTTCCCCACATTCCGCCACCAATCCTCTTTCATTTTCCTCTCCCACAACTTTCCCTCTCGTCCCGGGAGAGGATTTGAGCGGGTTCCGGCGGGAAAGAGGTGCGGCAGGCGCCTGGGGCCATGTTTTTCCTTGCTGCACGGGCAAGCAGGTGTGCGAGGCTCTGAAGGTGAGCCCGGCCGGAGCTGTAAATCCCCGCGCAAACCACCAGAGACGCTCATATCCTCCCGGCCCCAGCGCCAACGTCCCTCCGAGGAAAGTTATTTATTTGGTACAGTAAGCTCACCTTTAGCTCAGGATATTGATGAAAAATGCAGTCAAATCTCAGGCTTGGTCAGGAATGCTGTGGACCTGGAATACATTTCAGTTAAAGGAATAGGGGAGTGTTTTTCAATCTGCTGTATCTGCTTGGTATGGGACCACCATTTCAGTGTACTTTTCCATACTGAGAAAAACAGAGAAGTCTTTGATACACTTGTGCTAGATGCCAATGGGCTTCCGCACCGCAGGCTGCAAATGCAGAAGATACCAGCTGGGATTTTCATTCTAATTTCAGTATTCTTTCAGTTCTAACTCCATCAAAATGTCCAACAAAAGGAAAATATCCAAAATGAAAGAGTGAGCTTTTCAATGATAAGTGGGTTTATGTTGCAGAAGAGATAAAACAAACTACAATGACTACTAGGAACATAAATATAATTTATTACATAACTAATTGTGCAATTATCTGTGTCCCAGGGAACAGAGTGTAGAATGGTAGAAATGTTTGAACTTCATGATATTAAACAAAAACAAGGTAGAAATATAATCAAATATAGCCTGAAAGGTGCAACTGTCTAAGGTCTGGTCCTATCATCAAGAGATCCTGAAGTCAATTCCTGGTGATGCCACAGACACCTCTCGGTAAGGGGCCTCACATCTCACCCCCATTTCCCACTCAACAAGATGCTAGCCAACTCAGATAGCGTTTACTGTTAGCGTTCTCCACAAAGCATGTTCAGATGTCCAGTGACGCTGCATTAAGGGTAGTTTGCAAAGATGGATGTACTGGAAATTCAGTACTTTTGTGGTTTTGTTAAACCCAGTTGTGTCCAAATGGGCGAACAAATGAACAAACTAATGAACAGACAAGCCAATGCTGTAAACGTAAATGAATGGACAGATACAGACAGATGAACAAACGGAAGAACAGGTTAACAAGTGAATGAACAGAAAAATCAACTTATGACCAGACAGACAATGAATGAACAAATAGACTGATGAACAGACAAAACCACTGGTGGCTCAGTTATGACTGCTAGGTTCGCTCAATTTTTTTTTAGCCGTATGTAGGTTAACAGAGTCAACGATACAATTAAATCTGATGTTTTATGAGATAAAACACAGTTTTGTAAAAGCTGTGTGGATGAGAACAGCCACACCAACCTCATGACTGGAGCAGAAACGGCGCTACCTTCCATTAAAACTGAGCAGTTTACACCAAAATTGCGGAAATATTCATTTTTGTGTTCATTGTTGTATTATGTGCCATGACCAACCTTATAAATTAAAACACATTTTAATTCCCAGGATTTTAAATAGTGCAGCAGAGCAATAGCTCTGGACACTCAAGGGTTAATTCAGCCTCACCCTGAACCAAAATGAATAAGGAAGAAATGCATGAGGTTGAGTATCGTCTCAAGAACTGAAAGTTTCATTTGTCTTGGTGTTCACATCAAGCACTGCCCTCAATGTCTGCTGTCTGGCCACCTCCAAAACTAATCTGTAAATCAGACACTGCTTCTGAACAAAGGGTCACACGTGCCACTTTACCACAACACTGGTCTCAATTAAGAGGATAAAGCATCATTAATGAACACAACGCAATATCAGCATAATCCCCATCTGACTGCCATCAGCCCTCAGCATGTGGGAACCGCTCCCCGGGGCTGGCGAGGGAAATGAGGTTAGGAGGGGGAAGACAGGGCGGGAGAGATGGAATGATGGAATTAGAGACAGAGACAGTGAGAAAACCAATGTCTGCCATATGCAGTGGCTTGATTTCACAAATGTAATACATGTATCTTACACACAGCTTCCTAATGAAAAAATCACTGCCGCCCTTTAAAGCCCAACACATACAAACAAAAATTCCCATTTTAAAGGGGACCTATTATGCAAAACTCACTTATTTAAAAAAACAAGTTATAACAGGTCTATGGGCTACAAAACATGTTCATGAAGTTCTTTGAACAAAATCACTCTCATATAAAGAGATATCGCCAAGTTTATTCTTCACAGTTTCAGTACCGTTCAAAACACGCCGTTTCAGGGCTCTGTCCCTTTCCTGCAAATAAGCTGTTGCTGGCCATGCCCCCCTCCCATGCTCCACCCACCTTTGCGCTGCTCGTAATGAAACGAAACTTAACTGCGATAGAAACACAAAAGTCATTATTTGGAAGTACTTACATCTCCCTCATCTGCTGACTTGTCACAGATAGTGTACAGAACCCCACGACGCTGAAGTTAGCTCCTTATTCACAGCTCCTTATTCAAATTTCCCCTTCCACCTTAAATACTTAAGGTGGAACTTTTTAAGGTGGAATGAAACCGATTGTTTCTGGGACACGGCCATCGAAAATTAAATGGAGTCACACAGTCCTTCTGTTTTCTTTGTCTGGGAGAAAGTGGAGGGATTTGTGCTGTTCTTTGCAGAAACAACACAACACTTCATGAGTGAGCTGCCTCTGCCTCTAGCCGTAGCTCTCGCTAAACTTGTAAAACTAGCAGATAAAATGGCGAATCTTCGACAGACGAGGTGGTGTTTCTATGCAAATTGGCCCAGTGGGACGTCACACGGGACCTTCCGTCCAAACGGCTCGTTTTAAAAGGGACCCAAACTGTGAAGAATAAACCTGGTAATATCTCTTTATGCGAGAGTGATTTTATACAAAGAACTTCATGAACATGTTTTGTGTAGCCCATAGACCTGTTATAACTAAAGTGAGTTTTGCATAATATGCCACCTTTAAGGAGTTGACATAGTTTAACACCTTTAAACCTTAAGGGTCCGAATTGGGCTTGTTCCTCATGCTCAACTTCATCTTACTTAATAGTTTGGAAGCAATTATCAAATAATTAAATGTACTTTCTAGCTAGGCCTTCAGTCGGAGCCATGACTGGCATCCTAATAAATGTTCGCATTAACTAATACTGGTGCACGTTCTTCAACGATTCCAGATTAAAAAAGACATTTCTTTATCTGAAGCTTGTAAGAGATTGACATATATTTGATGTCATAAAAAAAAAACCTTGTGTAATTGTGTTTGTGCGTTTTACTTATTTTTACATAAATTAAAAACTCCAACTGGCCTTTATATTGCACGAACATTTCATGATACATAAACCAAGAGCTTTGGCTCAGCGCTGATGTCAGTCTTTTCCATGTCTAACAACTGACTGACACCTGATTAGACCATGGCTTGTTTTCACAGACAGTGAGAATTCCAGAACCTCCCGAAGGCCTACAGTGATGTTTGGTGTCCCCAAATTGGACAACCCACTGGAAGTGAACAAATGATTTACTCACTTCCTAATTATGTTAGTGCTCAGTGTGATGTGTTACATCTTCACTCCTGCTCTTAAAGGCCTAACCAATGGGGAAGCTCACTCTTCTGGAAATGGATATTTCAATGAAACCTCAATGAAATAAGAATATACTACAATATTAACAGCTTTTTTAGTTTAAATACAAGCATGAGGATTCTCAGACAAAGAAACTACATGTTTTTGTAGTTCTCACAAATCATTAGGCCTTCTGGCCTAATTTAAAGGGGTTAAATGTAGAGAAAGAATTTCACACCATTCACACTGCATGCTGTGGTGTGTTCTCGTATGACACAATTACCATAATAATAATTACCATCCTGATAGTTCCCCTAAGGTCCCCTTAGGTTTGGATGCAGTTTATATGTTTTTGTTATTATAACCATGATGATGTTTGGTATAAAGGCAAGTAAGCACTAAAATTTATCCAACTGTACTAACATAACCGAGCATGTATTTATCATCATAGACTAGCATAAACTAGCCACTAAATATCAGTGCTGTATTGGCGATATTGATAAATCTCAATATTGGCCAATGTATCAGCCAACCACTGTATCGCTGAGGCTCTAGTTTCCTTCCATCTTCCGTCTTCCTGGTCTTATTTCACTCCTTTTCAAAGTGACCTTTCCATCAACTCTCTCCCTTTCCCATTAGCGCTCCGTCACCCCCTGCGACCGTCTCTCTCTCTCTCTGTCTGCCCCCGGGCCCATCTCGGGCGTCCCGCTGTCTCTGGCCCCCAGTCCCCTGACCTCTGAACCGGGGCTTCCTCTGAAGTCTCCGCAAAGGCGACCGGCGGCCAGTTGCTTTATGTGCTAATAGAGACGGCATCAGAGCGAACCTGCACGCCCCGTAAAATGCCACCAAAGCACCTTCTAATTGAATTCCGGGGCTGTTTTCTGAAGCTCACCCCTTCATCGAGAAATTAACGAGTTGGTCTAAGCGTTTTCAGTCATGCCGACTCCCACTGACTCGCAAATGAGACAGTGTGTGTGCCTGACTTTTACTGTCTATGTGTGTGTGTGCGTGTGTGTGCGTGTTTGCGTGTACGTCTGAGGTTTGGTGATAAGTCTTCAGTTAAAATAGCCCGGGTCTGTATGTGATTTAGTATGCACATGGCCTGCTACCATATGTATATATTCAGTTTTATGGCCTGCAGGGACAGAGCGAGAGCGGGGAAATGGGGAAATATAAAGGGTCTAACAGGGCTATCTAATGAGCTGCTCTGATCCAGTAATGAAGGCAGAAACACCAGCTCCGCACATGAGAGGGTTCTGGTTGCGAACAGGACGACCCCGGTGTTCCGCTAACTGTGTCTTGATGCGTGTTTAAGCATAACAGACAGGAGAGAAAAATATGAGCTTCTGTTCTAGCTGACGATTAGGCTGACTCGGGTGGCCCCGTACGTGATGGACGCAGGAACCATGGTACATCAGAAAGCCAAGTTTACAGCAAATGGGGCATCGTTCCACTGCATCTCTTTCCCTACATCAAACTTTTTCATGAAAAACAGCACAAAGCCAGAAAACGAAGGTAAACACAAAGACTTCCAGCAGCTCTGGTTCAACCTCACTGACAGCTCTGTAGTGTTGCTCGCTTTAAAAGACCCATATCTGACATGTTTCTTGCATTTTATTTATTTTCCTGAGGTCCATTGATGACATTTTTGTCATCATTTTGAATCATTTATTTTTACAAGATCAGTTCCCGAACTCTATTTATCCCTTCAAATGGTATTGGGCATTTAAGACAGATATGCAAAAAAGTTCTGCTCTGATTGGCTGCTCTGTTTTACGCCTCATCCAAAACTATTCATGTAAACACGCAAATGAGGCACTGTCTTGTCAAATATGCATACATTAGCATATTTTTTCAAAAATCCCTGGACTAAAACCCTTTTAAAACACATGTGGCCAAATCTAGCCTCACGATAATGACAGGATTAAAATATTTTTATGAAGAATGAATGTATTGTTTTATTCTTTAATCCAGAAAATTGTTATATAAATCCAGAAAATGAATATTGTTGGTTTAAAAAAAGACATATAAGGTTTTTCTAGTTATGTTCTACAGTAGTGTTTTCCCACACTTGTCCTGGAGGCCCACCTGCATCAGTTCAAACTGTGTTTTACAAAACATGTTGATGTAAAGATAGGCTTCCATCCTGTAGCCAGAATTCCTGATCTAATCAAACTTTCCAAACGTTCTCCTGTTATCACCTCACTGGCGGAAAGTGCTTGGACCCCCGTAGTTGCTGCTCGTTGCTATGCTTACATGTAGATCTAGTCTGACCAGCAAACTGTAAAATAAATGAGCTCTAAAGTGAATGTCTTGCTTTGTTAATGGCAGACGATGCCCAGGAAACGCAAACCAGCACTTTGATTTGGACATTTCTAGGTTTCCACAAAGCTAAAAATATACCACTACTCAGGCTCAACCCTGTCTGCCAGGGGTGCAAGCATATGTGTGTTTAAGTGTGTGTGTGTGTGTGTGTGCGAGTGCGGGTTTGAGTGCAGTAGAAAAGGAGCAGACCACAAGGGTTCCTGTCTACTTACTTCACTGCCTCTCTGAGATCCAGCCTAGTATTTTTAGTCCGTTGGCTTTTAAATATTCAGCCCTAGTGGTACATACAGATGTTGCTATGAGAGAGAAAATAAGATAATAAGAGAGAAAGTGCAGGATCTTGGCAGCTGTGAGGTAAATCCCCAGGCTTTGAGATCACAGCTACTAGCAAGCCAGAGGGAGAGCGAGAGAAAGAGAGAGAGAGAGAGGCACAGAAAAGCTGGATTTGCTTATTCAGTGTTTTAAAAAAGCACAGAGTGATGACTACCTGTCACCGACCCACTGAAGCATCGACTGTTTCATCAATCAAATTAGTGTGACGCTAATAGTCGGGTGAATAACTATCATTTCCCGCTTGGGCTAGTGCTGCAAACCCGGAATTGTTTGAATGAACTTGTGAAATCAGCCACAACTTGGCAATGAACCTCTTTTACCCAAGCAGTAAGTCATTTATCATTTATTAAAGAAAGTACAAACGTCTGCTTTCACCTTGCCCGCACAATTTCGAATCGTTTATCATATTTATTTAGGAAAACACATCAGTTTTCTCCCAGGATGGCACCAAGGCACTTTACTTTAGCTTCTTATACTTTTCACCATGGCTCTGCTGGTCAATTTTTATATTGGTCAATTTCTAACATCTACTCACCTCGTGCCGTTTTTAATACCGGCTCCATGCTGGCCAAGCGAGATCCTGAAGGAGAACAAAAGATGCTACACAAAGCAAAGTGGCGGAAATAAGCCGGCGTCAGGAACAACCAGCAGACCGTGTCAACATCCAACAACCAGAACAAGAACAAGCTTGATGACCTCAGGACCAGGGTTAAGTTTCAGATAGATGTTCAGACCGCAGCCTCCTCTGCTTCACCGAGACTGAAGGGATGCTCTGGCACAATGGGAGTCTAGTAGCCCAGTCCTCAGTTGAAATGAAGGGCTTTGGAAGGCTGGTCACATCTCCAGTATCTGGCACCCTGGACTCATTACAGGCATTCAGTGTGAATTACATGATACCGCCATCACACACCTACTGCACATCCTGACCCATCTGGACACCAGGAAGGAAAATCGTGTTAAATTGCTGTTGGTTGACCTGAGCTCAAACTTTAACACTATAATCCCCTCCAAACTCACGCCCAAGTTGGAGGACCTGAAACTTTATCCAAAGTTCACCCATGTGCCAGTGGATCTCCAACACTCTGACAGACAGGCCACAATCAGCATGGGTGGGCACAGTATGGGTCTCTGCCTCCGTTATCCTCAGCACTGGATCCCCCCAGGGCTGTGGAATGAGCCCCCTGTTCTTCTCATTGTACATCTATGACTGCATGACAACTTCCAGCTCAAACAACATCATCAAGATTGTTGATGCCACTTCTGTGGCGGGAGCGCCAACATTCCCTCAGCATCGACAGTGCCCCAGTGGAGAAAGTGGTCCGTTTCCAGTACCTTGGTGTCCACATCTCACAGGACCATGACAGTTGGTGGTCTGGAGGTTAGGGAGATGTTCCTGTGATTGGAAGGTCATGGGTTTGAATCCCAGGACTGACAATGGCCCCACTTAAGTATCGTCCCCACACACCGCTCCCTGGGTTCTTCATCGTCGGCCGCCCACTGCTTCACTTGGTAAATGGGTCAAATGCAGAGAACAATTTTACACTGTGTTCACACTGTGTGCTGTGGTGTGTTCATGCGTGAAAACAATTACGACTTTACATTAACACCCTGGTGAAGAAGGTCCATCTATGTCTTTGCCGCCTTAGATACTTAAGGGACTTTAACCTTCCCTCTATAGTGAAGAAACTTTAACACCTGCACAATCAAGAGCATCCTGACCGGTAGCATCACAGCCTGGTTTGGTAATAGCACCAAGCATGTTAGGTGGGGTCTCCAGAGGGTGGTAGGAACAGATGAGTGCAACATCTGAATTGAGTTCCCTGACCTGCAACTAGTAAACAGTTAAACAGTTCTGGATCAAGACCAAGGAGATAATGAAGGACCCCAGCCGTCCTCACAATGGACTCTTCTCTCTATTATTCTCTCTAAGTGCTTCTGCTCCCTGAAGGCCAGAGAGAGCGAGGAGGAGCTTCTTCCTCAACCAGAACAACTCCTAGGACTATATATTCATATCTAAACACATAAATACAGACTGCATTTTTACTTGGACGAATTATTTATATATAGATCCATAAATACAAGGAAATAAGTGACACATACACACAAACAGACACACACACAAGGTTACTGAGCCCAGTTTAAACTGCCATGCTCATTGCTCCTAAAATCTGGATTAGGACTCCCTGGATTACTCTCAGAGAATTTGTGCCTGTAAGACTCACTAATCTCTCAGCAGTCACGCAGCATCTTAGCCTGACTCCCACTGGTCCTGCAGGTGGACCTGTGAGTGTGTGTGTGAGTGTGTGTGTGTGTGGGCCAATGGCCCGTTTTGGAGAGCAAGGCACTGCACTCTCCACAGTGTTTTACTATATATACACTCGCTGGGCTGAATGAAATCACTCCAGGACACTGCGGCAACTGGGCAGTGGGGAAAGCTGCGAGGGTAGTAAACTATAGGTCATATATATTAAAGAGGGACTAATATTGGGACGCTATAATATTTTTTACTAGATATTTGCACTAACCTATATAGTTGTGAAATTCGCTGATGGAGGAAAGTTTGATTGAAAATCGATGTCATTCTTTTCCAGCTTCAACTTAGTGGATCAGACTGAAAATAAAACAGAGCTTTTGGGCTGTTACAACTACTTGAATAAAATCTATTACTTGATTTAAAAAATGAATGTGATGAAAAGTATGTTCTCAGTGAACTGAATTAATGATTACTTTGAGGTTTGAGCGATAACCAGGGAATCTGTAGGTCTTTATAAAGCCGTATTTCTCTGCTATTACTTGAGGGTTAGCTCTAGGGCTGCAACTATCGAATATTTTTGGAATCGAGTATTCTGTCGATTTTTTTCAACGATTAATCGAGTAATCGGA
>JBBPCY010072197.1:0-11230 GCA_037974405.1 Brachyalestes nurse | reverse complement strand
TGCTGGGCGGAGCGTGTTTTTAGTTTTGGACAATGGTGAACCGGTAGCTGAAGAGTCGGTTCTGTGGCAGCCTGTGGCGATTCCTTGGGGTTATCTGTACATATTGAATGCAAAAGAAGCAGTGTTGAAGCGATTATTGATTCATAATTCTGTGGTAAACATGAGGACTCAAAACAAAATGGCGTCTTGAATGGTACTGCTTGCGCTAAGCACTAAACCCCCCCCCACCCCAAAAAAAAAGAATCACGATACGAACTGAATCGTGGGTCAAAAATCGTGATACGAACCGAATCGTGGGTTTGTTGTATCGTTACAGCCCTAATATGGACCAGTGGTGTGTTTCCCAAAAGCATTGTTAGCTAACTATGGTCGTTAGTTCCATTGAACTCAATTGGGAATGACAAAATGTCCGACCATAGTTGCTTTCGAGAAACACACCCCAGGTCAAGACCCCACCTTTGACATGTGATTTGCAGATTAATTTGCCAATTTACACGATCAAGGTATTTAAAACCACAAGAAGAAGAAATGAAACTGAGCTCAATTCTTAACTTACACGCTGTTCTCGCACACACCCAAAGGTCGCACAGACATAGAGACCTGTTTCAGACAGTGCGGCATACCGAGTTGATTCCTCTTTTATGTGTCCCTGCATTTAAGATACATACTATTTTGCACACAGCCCTACAGTGCAATGTAGTCAGTGACATCATGCATTTGTGGATTTGACATCATGTTTTCAAGTGATCTGATTGTAATTTTTTACATTGAGCTTCTCCAAAATTTAGTGCGTAGTACGTTCACACTGACAACTAAGCTAAAATTCAGTGCACTGAAAGTACCCGGATGGTGCACTGAAAACGATGGACACTACGCGCACTGAACGAATGGCATTTTGACTACATGGCGGAAAGGGGAGGGACTTTGGACACGTTTTCAGAGTTGAATAATGGCGGCCAACAATGAAATGTCTCTGCAAGCCCGAACGGAGGCTACTAAACAAAAACAAAAGCAAATGAAACCACTAGGAAATTCACTTGGTAAACAAAAGCCGCCAGATATTTTGGCACATTGGAGACTCGCGATCAAATGTTAGTCCGTTACTTACGCTAAGTGCTAAACGTTTGTGTGCCATTTCGGACAGCCCTTTCCCACGGCAATGTGCACTACAGAAGGAAGTGCGCACTACGCACTACACACTACACTTCAGTGCACTGAGGTAAGTGCGCGATTTCAGACACACTCTAAATATATATATACATAGATATATATATATATACTGTATATATATATAATCGGAGTACATCACATCTAAAATATCACTTCAGCGCAAAGCGTTTAGGAGCGATCCCGGCAGTCCGAGCCAAAACAGCCCAATCCCAGCGACAGGGGCCCACCACACTGGACCAGGCACTGACCCGTCTACCTGTGACCCAGCAAAACGGTCTCTGTTGCCGAGTTTGAGATGCCTATGCTGGGGTGACGTACTTACCCACCCAGCGATTTGTATACGTGAAACACTCGCGACCCCCCAGGGAAAACACTACAACAGTTTTACCCCCCACACCACCACCCCTGTTCCACACCCAACAACAGTTGAAAGTCTGCAATGTTGATTATTCATTCAACCATATGCCCAAATTAATTTACATTTTTAAATACTTTTACAACAAAAACATGTGCGATTAATTTTGATTAATTAATTACAGAGCTTGTAATTAATTATTATTTTTTATTTTAGCGTATGACACCCCTAGAAATAATATATTTTAAACGGCCACACTCACTTAACCTAAAATCAAAATGTACCATGTTAATGTGTTTTATATGTATTCTTATAAGTGCTTTTGAGCCTGTCCTGTGATGGACTAGTCTCCTGCCCAGGTTGTTTCTCTGCCTTTCACATTATGAGCCATGAGATATCCTTCAAAACGACGTTGCTTAAGGATAAGCAGCCCAGATAATGCCTAATGAATGAATGATTATAATATCAGGACAGGTTTTCCATCCTGCCACCACCCATCACTAAGTGAAAACAACTGTGTTCACCTTCATTCATGTCTGTACCTACACGGGTCTCAGATACCATTGCAGCAGATGACCTCTTGCCCTTCCTCCTCACAGAACTAAACCACTTCATTTCACTTTAGACTTTTGGAAAAGCTGTAAAATGATCACTTCAGGCAGCTGTTTTTGTCAACACAGGTGAAGTTGTTCAAATGCAGCCAGTATTTGCTCTCTTGTTGTGCTGTGAGGCGTGCCAGCTGATCAAGGAAGCATGTATGTACACACACATGGGTCCCTCTCCCATTCTGCTTTTACTCTGAAAAAAATGAAAGCAAAGTGGATGTCAACATCCCACCATACCTATTTATTTTTTTTCAACATAACATATTTAAGTAGCATCTGACACCTGCTGTGTGTGTAATACTAAATCTAGTATGGAAAACTGAATGTACACCACATAGCAACCCAAAAACAGATGCCTGTAGAAATGAGATGTATTGTAGGGGAAAGAAAAATTAATTACTTTAAAACAATAGTCACATAATCTCAGCAGGAAACAACACATAAAATACATAAGATTTTGTTACACCAAGAAAACCATGAAGCATCTTTAGAAACCATCAAAAATCATTGGAAAATGATTTTTCAAATCATATGATCATAAAGGGACACTTACTTTGTAGTGGTGGGCCGCAATAGACATGTGGAACATGATGTATTAAATTATAGATTATTGAAAACAATGTCAAAATGGGACTAGGTTGAGGTTGTGTATAGCAGAAATATGATGTGCGGTGGTGGTAACTCAGTGGGTAGGATACTTGCCTCTGGACCAAGAGGTTATGGATTCAAATCCTACCTTCAGCACACCACCACTGGGTTCCTGAGCAAGACCCTTAACCCCAAGCTGCTCCAGGGAGACTGCCCCCTGTAGTTAGGGAATGGAAGTCACTTTGGATAAAAGCGTCTGAAAAATAGCGTAAATGTAAATGATATTACAGTTCTGCAGTGTAACAGCATCCTGTGTTTCAGAATTCCCTCTGAAGTGCATGAGGAACGACACGCTGTTGTGATCAGCCAGACATACTTTTGTGAAATGTATTTGGCGATAATTGAAATGTGCTGCATACATTTATTTTTTGGCATTATAATGGAGTGTTATGGAACATAGACCCCAGCTTGGTTAAGGGCTTTTTTTTAGTAAAGAAGCCAGTAGAAAGATGGACTCCCAGAAAAGATCACAGTCTTTCTAAATAGAAGACTCTCAAATAGCTCTATATGGTAGAGAAACATGATCTTCCGCTCAAAAATTATTATAGAATAAAAATGAATAAGTCAAATATGTGAGTATGTTATATGGAAGTCAGGTGAGACAAATGTATTCCTGTTCCTGTTGTGAAATTAGAGATGAAAACATGTCAAACACAGCTTTTTTTTCAAAGGACATCATTATTTAAAGCATTTTATCAATTAGTTCCACAGTAATCTCGGTTGTTGTATGGTTGATATCAGATAAGATAAGATAAGATAAGATAAACCCTTATTAGTCCCACAAGTGGGAAATTTGCAAGGTTACAGCAGAAAGTGAACAGTACAGAGGTATAAGCAGCTAAACAGTAGAATAAAAGAGTATAGTATACAAAGTACACTCTACAAGTAATCTACAAAATATAAATCTAGACATTTGTGTAAGAACATATATAAATATGTATGTATGTACACATTGGAGTGTGTGTGTGTGTGTGTGTGTATATATATATATATATATGCTCATTGGAGTGTCCTCAGTTGTTTGGTAGCTGCAGGTAGTGACAAAACCGGTATTAATGCACCAGAAACAGTATTAATGCATCAGAAACAGTATTAATGCATCAGAAACAGTATTAATGCACCAGGAAAGTTTCCCATTGCATGCAGTTTCACGCTGATAACTGTACATGTTGAAATATTCCACACAGACTTTTCTAACTGAAATTCTCCTCTGGCAGTGTGCATTAATGGACAGGACCCGAAGGACACCAGCACGGACGAGCAGTGCCAGGGTACGGTAGCTTTGTCTTTGTGGGTTTTGGGTTTTTTGTATTTCTGGAGGAGATCAGAGCTGCCGTGATGACCAGCCCGATTTGTGTCTCTGATTTACCCAGAGTGCGATAACTGCGCCCAGACCTTACTGAAGGAGCTGGAGCGGCTGGAGTCCGAGCTCAGCAGGATGAAGGCCGATCTGGATAAAATCAACTCCAGCTCCTCGGCTTATGATCGGCTGAGGAAGCTGGAAAACGCCATCAAGGACACTAAGGTATACTTTTGAACGTTCTACTCTATACTGTGTTCTGTTCTATAGTACTAGTGATTAGTGTCCCAGATTTAATAAGGTAATGACCATAAGTCTAAAACACACCTTTAAAAATGCCTGGAAGTGTTTTGTTCCTGATGCCATAAAAATACTTTCGGAATGCTTCTCTTTGAAGGTTCTTAAAGTTCTTGACACTCAAATTCCTTTTTACATTTTCTCTATGAAATGTAAAGGACCTTTTTTGAAGGTTCTGCATATTGTTGGGACATTTTTCTGTAAATGAGCTTAGAAGCCAGTAGTCAGTTGCTTCAGGGCCTGCCCAGTGGCTTCTATTATATGTGTGTTTTAGGTTAAACGACCCATATTCTTCCATTTCTCCTGCATTTTATTTCCACCCCAAGCTCCACTTCTGATGCCTGAGTGATTTTTATGCGCCAAAAATTGTCACAATTTAATTTCCCACCCTTAGAATGAAAGAGGGTGTTTTTGTTACTGTGCTTTTAAGACTGATTCATTTGAATGGCTGGCACAATTGGACTGGAAGGATAATGGGGAATAGTATGTTTTGAACTTTTTTTTTTCTTCAAAAAATGTTGAAAATTTGAATGGGCCTTTATATGTGTTTTCTTTTCTTATTTGAAAGTGGGAGTGTTGACTGAAACAAAATACCCATTGTGTCGCTGAACTGAGCTGTTTTCCTTCCCTCAGAATGTGGTGAATGATTACAGAGCTGCAGTGGACAGACTGAGTCCTAAAGTGACTCAGATGGAGAGGGACACGCTCTCTCTGGGTGCTGAAATTAAAGTGCTGATCCAGAAGGTACTGTAATGCCCAGGCTGTGCACGAGCCACTTATTACTGACTACAAAATACTGTAGTCAGTACTGTGACCATCAGTGTTTATGCTGTGTGTATATCTATATTTATTTGTGTGTGTGTGAATGTTTCCAGGCTGAAATTCGGTCAAATGATGCCCAAACCGCAGTTGAAAATATTACGAAGACGCACAAAAGAGCCGAAGGTCTCAACAATCAGATCCTGGACCTGCTCAGTAAAATCCAAGGTAGTCATGTACACAGTCTGCTGCTTCATTTTATACAAATAATTTTACTTGACACAATATATATATATCTAGGCTACTTTCTTTGGAGATACAACTTTTGTGTGATGATATTTTGTTCCTCAGCGTGTGAAATATTCAGTATACTGATGCTCAGCACACAAAATGATCAGTTTAACCTTTACAGCCTTCAGTAAACTGATGCTCGATGTATAAAATATTCTGAATGTTCATTTATATAAACCTTTGCCTCAGACCTTCTCCGACAGTTGAAAGAAAAGGAAAATGGGACGGTGCCCTCTGGGGATGTGAATAAACTGCTGGAGGAGGCCGAGCGCCTGGTGAAGGAGATGCAGGGGCGGAGCCTTAAAGCCCAGAGGGATGAAGCTGTGAAGGAGCTGGTTGAGGCACAGATACGTACGTTTGGCCCCAGATCAGTTACTGATCAGGAGGATTTGTTGGTGTTTGGATGAATCAGAGTTTTTAAGCACATCGCATCAGTAGTGTGGGATCAGTATATTTAAAGCACATATATATGTAGCCATATAATGGCAAGATAGTATTTTGTCCAGCTTTAACCACAATACTGCCCTAATTCACCATCTAAACACACCCTTTCTGTTGCTAATGATAATTGTCAATTTTAACTAAATCTTACTTTTTTCTAATATCACATTTTCATTTTTAACTAAGATAATGCAATATGGTTTCTCCCCAGTAATTAATATTCCCTTAATAATAATCCATGTTTATAATGAGGGAACATGTAACTGCTTTTGTGGAGGTTTTCTATTTTGCCTACATAAAAAAAATTGTGCAAATAGACTAGAATCCAGTGATTTCAAGAACTTCAGAAATATATTATGGGAAGAATGGGTAGTATTTTTTACCGTGTGTGTGTGTGTGTGTGTGTGCATGGCAGTTCTAGATTATATCAAGGATAACTGCACTAAACAGTACGACCAGAATGCGGAGGCAGCCAATCAGACCAAGGCCCTTTTGAGCAAGTATGAAGAAAAACTGAGAGAACTGAAGAGAGCCCTCAAAGAAGCAAATGACACGGTGCTGAAAGCCAACAGCCAGAACGACATGAACAATAAGAACCTGAGCAGTCTACTGGTAAGAATCCAGCCCCTCACCTCTGCTGCAGACCACCAAGAGGGGATAATATGAATGAAATGGCCTAGAATTGGTGCTTTAGTGGGTAGGATACTTGCCTCTTGACCAAGAGGTCATGGGTTTGAATCCCACCTTCACCATTCCACCACTGGGTTCCTGACCAGGACCCTTAACCCCAAGCTGCTCCAGGGAGACTGCCCCCTGTGGTTAAGAAATGGAAGTCGCTTTGGATAAAAGCTTCTGCTAAATGCCATAAATGTAAGAAGTGAAGGTGCAGTCTTAAGCATCCACATACAACCTCTATAGCAAGTAAGCTTTGTTTTTTAATGTGTTAAGGTAATTAATCATCTTTGGGGTGGGTGGTCTTTGGGCAGTTGGTGGTCTAGTGGTCAGGGAGTTGCCCTTGCAATCAGAAGGTTGTGGGTTCAAATCCCAACACTGCTGGTGTCACAACTGAGGTTCCCTTCATCAAATTAGCATCCCTCCACACTGCATCCCAGGATGCCTCATTGGTGGCAGCCCCCTGCGTCACTTGTGGAATGGGTTAAATGCAGAGAAAGAATTTCACACTGTGTGCTGTGGTGTGTTTACGCGTGACTATAAGGTCCACTTTACTTTTCCTTCTTAGGATAAAATGAAGAGTTTGGAGCAACAGAGGGACAATGTTTCTAAAGACATCATCACTGCAAAGCAGCAGCTTAATGCGACAGAAAGGCTGATGGAAATGCTCAAGAACAAAACAAAGGTGACGTTTTCATCTAACCTAGCCAGATAACATAAACCCAAGGTCAAGCCTGCCCAATAGGAGAAGAGACACTGGGCATTTCTGTTGGACAGGCCTCAGTTTGGACTTACGTTATCCAGATTTAATGAAAAATCCTACTTTCTGGAATATACCCAAGATTTTTAGGTTTGTCAGCAATTCTCTTTTTTTCTGCCCGGACAGGAGTACGAGCAGCTGGCGGCACAGCTGGACGGGGCAAAGACGGAGCTCAGCAACAGAGTCAACAACATCTCGCAGGCAGCTGCTAAGGAGCCCCTGGTGAAGACAGCAGAAGATCACGCAGCTCTCCTGAACAAGCTGGCCAATGAACTGCAGAAGTAAGACATTCCACTCAGTCACACGCTGTTAACCATGTCTGACATAATCACCCTGTTTTCAGGATTAACACTGTAAGGGGGTTCACACTGCATCCATTTTTCATCTTTATCCAATCAGTGTAGTCTGGCCTTAAAGGACAAGTGAGAGATGTCTGCTCTGTCTAGTATAGAAGACATTTATAACAGAGAGCATCAGTCAAAAATGCAGTGTGAACCCCTAGGAACGTATAGGATAAGGCTGATGAGCCAAATAAACTCAAGTGAATGGAGAGAATCTAAACAACCAAGCATGGAAATGGAGTTTCTGTTTGTTTGACTGTGTATGTTTGGTTCATTTGTCTGTTAAAACATAAAAAACCCTAAACTGACCCAGTTTCCCCATTTACTGGACATGTAGTCAGTCAGTCTAGATGTGTTTAGTGTTTGATGTTTGCTTCTCTGGTTCTACACTGGAGCTAGACGAGTGTGTACTATATTGCTAAGTCCATCGTACGATTTGACGTCTGAATGTTTCTGCAGTTTTGTCCATTTTTGCAAATTAGTCACACAGTGTCAGAGAACATTAATGTACAAAAGGTTTTTTCCGTAAAATGCGAGATCATTCAGGAATACGGGTTGCTACAACAGATGATGAAGTTCATATACGCTTGTGTTTGTCCACGGGAATACTTGAGAATCCAAAGGCATGTGTTTACCTGCATGCAGGCGAGTCTCTCTGTCTGTGTTCTTCCTTCGTGAAGCAGCTTTGATTTGAGGGAAGCCGACAGAGATCAGAGATGATATGAGTTTGAGAGGTGTTGCGAGAACAGTCTTTGTTTAGTGAGAAGCAAAGCCTTTTAATTCTTTTACAGTTTGCCTTGTTTTGTCATCCTTTGCACTGAAATAAGACCTAAATCAGACGGTTTCAAGTAAGTGTCCACTGAAAAGTTCTGTGCCTTTGTTCTGATACGACTTGAGCCGAACTGAAGTTTGCTCTCTCCGCAGCGCGGTGAAGAACTCAAGTGAACGCGCTGACGTGCAGAACGCTCTCGCTGCCATCGACGCCTACAAGAACATCACAGAGGCGGTCAAGGCTGCAGAAGAGGCGGCCAAGAGGGCCAAGGAGGCGGCTGACAGAGCACTGAATGTAAGAGGGCAGCGTTCATCCAGCATCTTGTTGTATTTTTTATATATAAATATACACAGCCATGGAAAAAAAACAAGAGACCACTTTGAATCTAGTGTTGGTCAGTAGTGTAAAAAAACAATAGAGACCTGCACATTTTACACAGACACACTCTCACACATTACAGAAGCAATAAGCAGAAAAATTGTGTTTGTGTCTGTGTGGGGTTTCGTTTTACTGCAGAATTTGTGGTGGGAAACAAAGACAAAACAGTGGACAATTCGAAAAGATAGCTGGGCTTCAAGCCTATTTTATGACATTACACTGTATCGTCTTATTAATTCACTCATTTATACCCATAAGTCATATAGGATAAAAATGTGTTGATTATTTTAGGGGTGGGTTTGGCTGCAGGCCGCACTTTAAACAGCTCTGGTCTAAAAATGTATGTCCTTTCGCTTTATATACATCATACAGTTGGTAATCTGTAATGAAACGATTAAGAATAATTGCTTCTATAACCACATGCTTCAGACCAGACGCTTTCCACTTTATTACAAGAAAACTAGAATGTGAAAGGATATGCATATCGTGGTAACTATGAAATTCAAAACTAATTATAGATCTGCTGTTGTACTTACAAATACTTTTAGAATCTGTCATTTTAACTTTAAGCTTGTTTCTATGAGTTTCGAGTAAAAAGTAATTAAACACAAAATAAAGAGAGGCGTTTCAGGGGCTGTGTGCCATGAAGGACCTACAAGGGCTAACGTCCCCAAACCCACTCTCACCAGTCATTTATCTGAACCATAAAGGAATCCAGTCATATTGACATATCAATCTACAGCCATAACAGCTCAGGTCTGGCATTGTTTCTCTGACTGAAGGTGCAGGTGTGTGTGTCTGCATGCTCTTAGCACTGGTTGACCTGGCTATAGTCATCCGCAATGGCATTTCATGGCCTACTGAAAAATGTTATGAAGCTAATAATCCTGATTGTTGTGTTTTTTGTCCCTCTGTGCAGGGTGTCACTGAAGGTGATGTAGTAAACAAAAGCAAAGATCTGAAGAACACAAGCAACAAGCTCCTCACAAACGCCAAGAAAGCTGAAAATGATCTAAAACGTGAGCAAAACACCTTTAGTAGCGTGGCTATGTTTATTAACAAACAGTTTGTTTCTTAGTTTAATCAATATGGAGGTTCTAAAAACGAAACATTCTGGTGTGAGCGACTGATCCATGTTATAGTTTTCCTGGTCACTTCTGTTCGCTGTGATGCATGTGAGCAGTACCTTATGTATAATGGTTGATCGCTGACTGTTTCATTTGTTGTGGATCAGAGGCCGCGGACGATCTGAGTAAACAGCAGCAGCAGCTGACCGATGCAGGAAAGAAGAAGGACGCTTTGGAGAAAGAACTGGCAGCTATAAACGCTGAACTGAATGGCATTCAGAGAGGTAGGCAAAACAGTAGTCAGTGCTCCAACCTACTGTAAGAGCAACTTCTGGAGGTCAACTCAGTGCAGACTCTCCACTAGCACTTAGTGACTTAGGCTCTTTCTAGCAAACTGACTCACGGAGGAGCTCCTAGACCATGAAGACTGATCTAGGCAGAGGTTGTGTGCTGTAATTAGCGCTTAACTTCAACAGTATGTTTACTGTCGTCCATCCAGTGGTGAGCAGTGCTTCTACCCTTCGTTTTCCCTCTTTCTCACCACAGGTGACACTGACAAATTGATCAACTCAGCCAAGAAAACGACAGCATTAGCTAACGCCATTTCTGACAGCACCCTGGACAGACTGAAGGCCATCAACGACGAGGTCGCTAAGATCAACGCCACCCCGTCCAGCTCAAACATCAGCGGTGTGTTCGGTGAAGTTGATGCAGCAGGTGAGTCAAGCTCTGGCTTTTTATTTTCCACCATTAAATCTGCTTTTGGGAATTCATGTTGCATGGTGGGACGTAGTAAAACGTTTGCAACTAACGTACAAGTCTCAACGAATTTGGGGCTTCAGGCACCATCCCTTCATTAAACCTTCTTTTTTTCCACCGACACAGTGAAGAACCTGAGCAGCTCCATCCCCTCCCTGCTGGATAAAATTGCTCGAGTGGAGAATCTGAGTTCTCAAGTTGACCCCAACAACAGCATATCCAACAACATCAACCGCATTAAGGAGCTGATTGAGCAGGCCAGAGCCGCTGCCAGCAGGGTGAGGAGATTTCGAAAAGCCGAGGAGCTCACTGGACTGCGTAGATTACAAAGTGTCCATGTAGTCATCTAATATCATTTGACACCATGCCTGCAGTTCTCTTACTTTAAAACGACTCTCAGTTGTAATGGCTGGATTTAACTATGACTCATGAGACCCTGAAAGGGTTCAGTTCTTTACTCAGTTTGATATTGGTACATTTGTATAGCACATATCAGACCAGAGCAGTGGTTCCCAAACTGAACACCACCCCTCCACACTTCAAACTACACAGGTTCAGATTCAAACATTATTTGAAATACAGCTCCCTTTTCTAATTGAGCGAAACAAATGCAAT
>JBBPCY010072196.1:0-11231 GCA_037974405.1 Brachyalestes nurse | reverse complement strand
CTCCACTCAAGTCAATTTATAACCAAGCCAAACTAGTATTAACACAAAGAAATCTGTAAATAAATCGAAATCGAATCAGATCGAGAATTGAATTGGATCATGACCTTGTGAATCGGAATTGGATCGATTCAGGAAATCGGCAACAATACCCAGCCCTAGTCCTTTTTCATATTACTATATGCTATATTAAATCCAGTGTGGGGTGAAAGTGAAAGAGATAGTACACCTCAGCTTGGTGCTAATGTAATAGAATGATTTCCTGTGAAAGCTAGAACAGTGCAATGTTCCAAATGATCAGGTGAAAAACAAACAAAAAATGAATTGTGGAGCATATTTCTAAAAATTCCTCAGACATGTTCTCTGTATAATTTTATTTTAAGACCTTATGAGATGATTATAGAGCTTGTTGAATTTGAAAACAGTTACTTGGCCCCTGGCCAGTAGAGCGCCTGATCAGTATGGCTGGAAATGACTGCGGGGACGTAGCTAAGATTGCTGCAGAGTAAACAAACTTTCCCTTTTAGACAGCACAGTATTTGTTGTGTTAAAACAAGACTCCTGTCTAAAGCTGTGCTCTGCCCTAACCCTGCAGGTCTAACTGTTGTTGGCTCTGAGGTCTGTTGATGAATGCAGCTCCAAGGAGAGTCTGCCTCATCCATGCTTTATTTCTTAATAGCTGAACCCAAGGTCCCACATTTTATAGCCCACAGCTGAAGGGTGCAGATTAGCTTATCAGCGAATCATCATCCAGCGGCCATTAGCCTTGCTAATGCTCCATTGACCCTGGCTGTTAATGCTACATTTAGCATTCATGGATCACTTCCGTGGTCTGCTGTGTCCAGCCAAATCAGCTGGACGTCTTTTCACACACACTTTCAGGAAGAGGACCAGTGAATAACCCTAGAATAAAAATACTGGGTTAACAAGACGACTTACTACATGAAGATTAGATCAAAAAATCATTATACCACTGAAATCAGTGGAATCAAACCTTGCAGTATGGCAAGTGTGACGCAGTACAATAAATGTGTAAAATGCATTGAACTGAAGGTAGCAGTTTATGATGTTAATAAAATCAGTCAATCAAATAATTATAAGTCAGGAAGGTTTGTTGTCTTTTACGCAGCACTAAGTGAAACAAAACAACCTTCCCCTCGGTCCAGGGTGCAACATGAGAACAAAGACAGAACACAGAAGACTATAGATGTACAGACAGGACCAAAATACACAGGACAACAGGACAAGACAATATTTGGTGCAGTCTACAAAAGCAGCTACAATACAGGTTTTGAAAGAATATAGTAGTATGAGAGATACTGTATTCTAGCAGCAGAATCATTAAGTGGGGAAAAAGCAAATATAGAGGTAGGCATCAATAAATAATGATTGTGCAATTAATAATGGCAGGACAGAGAATGTACAGTGTATAATAAATAAAAGGGTATTTACAGTGGCAATTGTGGTGTAAGTTGCTTGTAACAGTTCAGTGTGTTAGGGGAAGGAAGAAGTTCAGTTCAGAAGTGTGTTTTTGTGTGTGTGTGTGTGTGTGTGTGTGTGTGTGTGTGGTTACATCTATGATTCAGTTCTGATTGATGAGTTTAATGGCCTGGGGCAGGAAACTGCTTCCTGTTCTGGTAGTGGAGGCCCGTATGCTTTGGAACCCTTTGCCAGATGGGAGGAGGGAGAAGAGGGTGTGTGAGGGATGTGTGGGGTCACCCACAATGCTTTTAGCTTTGCGGATATAGCGTGTGGTATAAATGTGCGTGACAGAGAAGAGAGAGACCATGATTATCTTCTCAGCTGTCCTCACTATCCCCTCTAGGTCTCGGAATCCAAAATGGAACAATTTTCATACCATGCTGTGATGCAGCTACAGAGAATGCTCTCTACAGTCCTATATAAAAGTGGTGAGGGGGGAGGG
This sequence comes from Brachyalestes nurse, assembly GCA_037974405.1. Classification (NCBI taxonomy): domain Eukaryota; kingdom Metazoa; phylum Chordata; class Actinopteri; order Characiformes; family Alestidae; genus Brachyalestes; species Brachyalestes nurse. The sequence goes on along the minus strand of JBBPCY010072196.1, from coordinate 9,310 downwards.
TGCATACTCATCAGTCACTGCAGGAAGTAGAGACACTTCTGAGACTTTTTTGACGAAGGAGCTGGTTTTGAGGGTCCATGTGATGTGAACACCAGGGAACTTGGTGCTCTGGATGATCTCCACTGAGGAGCCACTGGTGTTCAGTGGAGAGTGATCACGTCGTTCCCTCCTGAAGTCAACAACCATCTCTTTTCTTTTTGTCCACATTTAGAGGCAGTATTTTGACTCTGTACTAGTCCTTTCCGTATGGCACCTTGTCGTTCCCGCTGTCCCACTATCACTACGAAACCAAAAATCATAATTTTAACCCTTAAAATGACCTTAATTTCGAAATTTAGAGGAAATTTGCTCCTTAAATAATAGAACCAACTCAGCGACCACGTAATTCAAATGAAAGGGTTTGGTGTATTTTCAGGGGTAAATTAAGGTGGGTTAAGCACATTTTAAGTACATCGTGTTTTGTAATGTATGGTCATGTCATCAGCAACAACAGAGGGCTGAGCAGCCTCAGCGTGGTGACGCTGGAGATGTTGCTGCAATGGGAGGTGTTCAGAGGCAACAGCCTGATCTTGCCAATCAGATATTGAGAAATGATGGTCTTGAGTGCTGAAGTCTATGGACAGCATTCTCACTTAAGTGTCCTTTGTGTCCTGGTGGGTGAGGGCCAGGTGAAGGGTGGTGGTCATGGCATCGTCTGTTGAGTAGTTAGGACAATATGGAAACTGCAGGGGTCTAGAGAGGGGGCAGCTTTGATTTTATGTGCCTCATGACAAGCCTCTTGAAGCGCTTCATGATGATATGTGTGAGTGTGACAGGATGACTGCCATTGAGGCAGGACACTGATGACTTTTTTGGCACGGGGATGATGGTAGTGGCTTTGAAGCAGGTTGGAATGACAGTGGTGCTCAGAGAGATATTGAAGATGTCTGTGAAAACATTTGCCAGCTGGTCTGCACATCCTCTGTCTGGCAGCCTTCCGTGGCTTTTTTTCAAAGTAGAATTTTCCTCACGTCAGCCGTGGTATGACAGAGCACCTAGTCATTGGGGGTGGGGTTATGTGGTCTACCTGGCTCTGGACAGCCTAACCTGATCTGAACACACCTCTGCAATCATCCACGGCTCCACAGCCTTTCCACTACTGTGTAGGTTTCCTTGGTTGCATTAAGTGGATATTGTTCAAACCATATAAAAATAATTAAAATCAAATGGTTGAGCATGATTGATTAAGATCTTTATGGACATAAAAGGTCTCAGACAATAAATTTCAGTGTTATACTGTATCAATTTTTTTCTCACTTACAGGGAGAATTCCACCAATTGTTCAAAAAACTGCTGTGTAGTTCAATCATTAAGGCATAGAAAAGCTGGTTTGATGTGAAATTGTTTAATGTATAGAACTAACAGACTCTGATTTCTTCACAATTGTGGTAATGGGAACCAGGGTTCATGATATCATGATAATGCTTTAGTAGTGCTATATGTATGAATGCATGTTTATATGTATGAGCATTTGTATGTAATGGTGATGATGGTGGTACATCCAAACATTTAGGGACTACGTTGCCTTAAAATGTTTCACTTATACTTTTCCAACATGATTTAAAAAAGAAAACCAGTGCTGTGTATGCGGACACCTCGTTGTGCACATTTGCAAACATCAGAAAAGCTGCCTCGAGTTCACTCCCAAAAATGAGAAAGTAAAAAAAAAAAAAAAATCCGTCTGAAAGTCAGACACATTGTGGAGGGATCGATGCGCAGACTCGTCTGGTGTTCCCTCAGGGTCCAGACTTAAAGCCTCCGCTCTGACTTCAAAGGACGGCCATTTGAATTTTTAATCCTCGTCCCATCATCTGGCCTGGGGCAGCGTAACCAGCAAAAAATCTGCACTCAAGAAAACTAGGACACAGCGCGGCAAGCTCTGTATTAAAGGAGTAGCTTACTTAAGAACAGCCATGTCTGATTGAGGAAAGAAAACATGTGAGGTCTGACCTGGCTGGTCAAGCTGTTCAGTGACATCATGGCCACAGACATGATTTTAATCCGGTTGGAAACCTTTTGGAAAGTGATTTCCTATGGACACTGCAGAAAATCTGCCATAATCGAATCAGATATGCCAAGACATCATATTTGAGCTGCCTGTGTGAACAAGGCCCTTTGCATTTGAATGTTTATTCATATGTGTTAGTTCCATTGTTTTGTTTATGTTCAGCTAGTACGCTTAACCTACTTTCAAACTTTCCCAAATACTCTTAACAGAATGGTCTAAAATCTAGCCAAAAATTGGGATATTCCGGGTATGTGTATGTGTGCCGTCGTGCAGAGGTACACCTGCTCGAATGACATTTGCCACTGAAAATATCAGTCTGGAATGATTGAGAGTATTAGCATCTCATTTCATGTTTAATGCATCATGCCAAGATGTTTGAATGTCATTCTCAGTTAAATGGCAGAAGTTGGGTTGGCACGAACTGAAATGATAAGAAGAAATCAGGTTGGCACCTTGTTGCCAGCACATGCTAAGCAAGGCTGTGGTGCCACCCCTGCACAGATAAATGGTCAAGGTCTTAACTGATATGTAATGGCAGAGACTCGCTGCCTCCTGCTTTAAGCTTGCTGATATGTATTGGGTTCATTCTGGCAATAATAACTTGACATTTGGAACCAATGTCTTTTTCTACATACAGCCATGAGAAAAAAATAAGAGACCGCTTTTCCCTTTTTTGTTCACTGTTTGTACAATTTGCAGCCGTGTGTGTGTAAAATACACATGTCGCTATTCTTTTCTGAACTATTGCATATGTGTTGTGAGTGCAGTAGTGTTTGTAGAGCAGCTTTTCTATGTGCTGTATTCCAGCACCTTCACTCCTGATTCAGTTTCTGATGTGATGAAACAGAGTCACACACACACACTCTGCTCTTAACAGCACTATTTTAATTGTTGCAATTGTAAAATATGTAAGAGTGTTGTGTAGTTTAACATTGCCAAGGTATAATAAATTATTAATATATATTATTTTTACATTTTCTCCAAACATTTTTTTAAAGCAATAACCAGAAAAAAAATTATGGAGTCTCTTATTTTTTCACCCATGGCTGTACTCTTAGGCTTCACATGCTATTACTTTTTTGTTTTGGTTTGTTTTGTTGTTTTAAAAGGTCACTCAAAGGCTAACAACGCTCTAATGGCAAAAAAAAGCTTGCAGGGAGCAGTTAGCATTTTCCAATTAAGCTAACTTGTTCCCAGCTAGCTTTCATTCTAGCAATGGTAGCTGTGTTGAATGATACCAGGTTGGTTTGGTTAGAAGTTTTAATGATAAAACAAGGTATAAAACTCAATGATAATGACACTGCTTTACATTTGAAGAATTCCAGTAACCATGGGACATGTTTACACATTTATTAGCAGTAAACAATGTAAGTATTATGGATAATTTAATACTTGTTTTTCTTGTTGTTAATTATATTTTGATGTTATCAAGAAAAACAAGAAGCTCGATAGAAGGCCAATCAATGTAATGCCAATGGTGAAAAAACTGTGCTGTATTTTTTAAACATGACAATCATAGTAGATACCAACCCATTCATAATGACACATGTACAGTACCAGACAGTGACATTCGCTATTGATCTCTGTAGCCCCTCAGACTCATGTACGTCTGCAAGCCTGTGGCTCCAGATCAGTAATTAATTCTAGCCTTTCCTGTTCCCCACAGGCTGGGACATTTAGACCCAGACTCTAAGAGACTTACCAGCTGTCTAATCAATGGAGTTACAGTTGCCAATAACCCAGTGTAGCACTAATAACACAGGTGTTAAGCTTCAGCCAAAGCAAATGTAGTGTGTAGGCTGTGAGAATCGTCTGGCAGCTTTGGTTCCTCTCTGTGTACAGAAATAAACATGCACAACAGGTTTAAAGAGACCACTTTCTGAAATATTGGTGTGGAAGTAATGACACTATTGTTCTTGTTAAGTTTTATTAGTGTGATAAAGTTTTATTTTCATTATTATTACTTTTTATAGTTGGAATTCGGCACATCCCCTCTACAGTTTTTGAAACATGGGGGGGAGGGGGGTGGGAGGGTTAGGAAGAGAGAGATTCTAAAGTAATACCGTATCTCCATCTAGTGGAGGACTCTATGTTTACACATAAATGTGTAAAACCCCAACTTAATATTAGAATTGCTTTCGGAAAAAAACTAAATTTACAGTTTCATTCATAATATGTTACTATCCTCAAAATATTACTATATTGTATTTTTTTTTAATTTATCAGAGACAGAGAGAGGAAACTGTAAAAACTGTAAACAAGAGAGACTTTTAATTTGTATCTATCTCTGAAAACCTTGCTTGTGGAAAAGTATTATAAAAATGAAAATATAAAGAAAATTCTTTATTGTTTTTATTAATATCATAATTGTTATAAATTAGTCTAGTATTCCACGTTCTCGTCCTATCTTAATTTTATTAGTTTAATTATTGATTATTCATATTTGATTACTCAGGGAGGGGGATTACTTCCGTCCCGCCCTGCTCTTGCTCTGAACAACGTGTACAAGACCTTCCTATGGGTTTACATGGGTTCAGCCTTCAAATATTGCATTAGTGTGGATTTTACCCGATTCTTCTGCAGGTTAATCGATGGTTTTCTTTATTTACTTCTCATTTTGAAAGACGGTGCTTCACAAAATCTTCTAGTTGAGCTTAGGGTGTCTGCATCTCTCCATATGGTTCCACTGTTTAAACTCATTTAGTGCACTTTAAACTCCTCTTTCCAATTTAAAAGAAATATTCTGGTTATTTTATTTATCTTCTGGAAAACGGACTAGACAGGGCATCCTGGTATGTCTGTAGAATAATTACTTGCTTACTGATATTCAGGCTGAGTCTAAAATTGATTTGAAATTGCTCTAAAATGGTTTATAAAAATGATGTTACTTGTTCTGCTTCATTATAGTGTCTGTAGTGTTATGGCAGGTAACGTTAGTAATTTGTCGGTAAATGGTCGTGCCATCTCCAAGTGGTAGTGCTGTCTGTCGTGTGGGTTAGGTGGGGATGTGCACCAAAGCACATCATTAAGTAACTGTTACACATGTGGACAAATGTATTGGGATGTATTCCAGGGTTTACATCTAGTGAAACACAATCTTAATGCTTCAGTATACCAAGGCATTTTGGACAACGCCATGCTTTCAACTTTGTGGACACAGTTTGCGGAAGAACCTTTTCTATTCCCGCATGACGATGCCCCAGTGCACAAAGCAAGGTGGGCACAAATTCCCACAGAAAGCCTTCCAAGAAGAGTGGAAGCTGTTATAGCTGCAAAAGGGGGACCTATTCCAAATTAAAGTCTGTGTGTTTGAATGTAGTGTTACTAAAGTCTCTGTTGGTGTAATGGGCTGGCGTCCCAATATTTTTGTCCATATAAAATATTTGCAGTAGCTGATCTGTCTCACAGTACCAAAAGTAAAACGATCTCTGCAGATGATTGCTGATTAATTCAGTACTGTCCATATCTGACATGTGAAATTTGTTCAATTTGTTTTCAGATCTTGACTGAGCCCAAATCTGAAGAGTGATTTTCAGAAGAGTTGATCAAAAGGCGAGTTTTCAAAAGTATTTTGGTCACATGGGACCCTCAGAATACAATTGATGTCTTATTTTTTATTTATTTTTTTGTGTTGATTCTTGCAGGTTCCCTGTGGGTTCCCTACCTTTGCTGAGTTTTTAATCAAACTACATAAAAAGAGAACGCAGACAGTTATGAGCTTAAGCAGTCGGAAGAGCGTCCTCAGAACATGCCCCAGGCCTGGCACAGACGGAATTAACTCTTGTTCGGATCCTGATCCGTCTTCGGCAGGAGCAGAAATAGGGCCTGGAATGCTGGGCAGGCTGATGGAGTTGCCAGGGGTGCGTTTGTCAAGGCATCAGCTGAAGCGTCTGGAGGAACATCGCTATAGCAGCTCAGGGAAGTCCCTCCTGGAGCCCTGCATGCAGCCCTTTTGGTGCTGGCTAGTGGGGCAGGTTCCTTTATGGATGGCCCCGAACCTTATCACCATTGTAGGACTGGCCGTCAACATTATCACCACCCTAATCCTGGTCTACCACTGCCCTACAGCAACCGAGCAGGTATTACTGACCTGATTCTTCTATACATGAGAGTGGCTGTTCAAACTTGAATATGCAAACTGCTTTTTTTTTGTATATGTAAAATCTCTAGACTACAATCATTGAGAACATTATTTTATCAGTGTAAAACTGTTCCTGTTAATATAGTGCTGTAGATATAAGATTTAAGCATTTCTTAGTCTTATTTTAGTTCAAGGTATAGAATAATGTGAGCAAACAGCAAAAATATTTTTTTTCCTGTTTCATATTGTTTACATTTGGCCATCACCTTTTTTGTCTCCCCAGGCACCCACGTGGGCATACATAGCCTGCGCTTTGGGGCTTTTTATCTACCAATCACTGGATGCCATTGACGGTAAACAAGCCAGACGAACCAATAGCAGCACTCCGCTCGGTGAACTCTTCGACCATGGCTGTGACTCCCTTTCCACTGGTGTGTGTCTTTTCTAAGCTAATATATTTTTTATACAATAAAACATGCCGTAAAATACTACAGACCATAAAAGTGATTTTATCCATAGAGAAAAGTTCAGTTGATTTTTTTTTCTACAGTTTAAAGGAATAACTCGGCATAAAAATGAATTTAACCAAATTCACAGCCTTAAACCAGATTTGTTGTGACTTGATGTTTAGCTTCTTTAGCTTTGCACCTGAGCTTGAGGTTAACAACTAATTAAGACCTTACCAACTGCATGTCTAAATCATCACATTGTTAAATGTACAACATGTACATTTATCATTATATTAGGAGCCTTAAAAGCAATACTTTGATGATGATATAAATAATATTACTATTATTAGCAATAATAAAAATAACACACAGCAAAAATAATAAAATAATAACAACATACCCCTAATGTAGTTCAAGCTAAGACATGTTTAGTGTGTCCAGCTTGCTTCTCTATTACACTGAATCTAGATGTATAATTGTGTGTGTGTGTGTGTGTGTATATAATAGAATGTAGTATAATGGAGGTTTATACCCACAAATTAGTATGGCTCTAACTGCTTAACTCATGACACAGTTGCCTCCAGCTATGTGCTGTTGTTTACTAATCTCTAATAGACTTGTTTATGTGGTTTCCGACTCTGTATGACATACTGTTATCTATAAACATGGACTAAGTGCATCACATAGCTAAACAGTAGCAGCTATCCTGAACCCTGAATTGTCTGTACGTACTCACATGCTGTTATTTAGAGACAACAGTATGTCACACTCAGAAACCACATAAGTTAGATGTTTTCTGGCTCATCACAGCCAAGCAACAGACTGACTGTAAACATACAGTGGCAAAAGAAAATATGTGGAGGCCTGTAACTAAAAGTCTGTGAATGCCTTAGTACAGCCTCAACTGTTTATATCTGATTTTTTGCTCATCTTGGTATTTGATGGTCAGTTTATACCCTCTGTGTAATGAAATAGGGGATGTGCTGTGTATTAGCTTTTTACTGTAGTGCTTTAAAGACCAATTATAAATTGATTATAAAATTTTGCTTGGCATATGAAAACGATTTTGGTGTGAAAGTTTCATCCGTTTTTTCCCTCAAACAGCCAGTGTGAATAAGCCTCAAGTCAACAAATCATGTCTACATTTTTATTTTAAGAATTCCTGACCATTGCATTCTGTTTTGTCCTGTGTGTATGTGTGTGTGTGTCTGTCTGTTTCTGTCTGTCTGTCTGTCTGTGTGTCTCTGTCTGTCTGTGTGTCTGTGTGTGTGTGTGTGTGTGTGTGTGCGCACATGAACAGTGTTTGTAGTTTTGGGCACATGTATAGCTGTGCAGTTGGGGACGAATCCAGACTGGATGTTTTTCTGCTGTTTCGCTGGAATCTTCATGTTCTACTGCGCTCACTGGCAGACCTACGTCTCCGGCACTCTGCGATTCGGCATGTGAGTCAGACCCTCTGCAGGCTGTCAAGCAGTTTAATGTGACTTTCAGTTTTAGCCATAATTTCATATATTTAGGGCACTTTTGTATGTATGGTCTGTGTATTTTTGCAGAACTGTTTTTTGTATGTTGGCTTGTGGTCACCAGCCTTGTCCTCTTGGAGATATTCCATCTAACTGGAGAGGATATCAAGGAAACTGAAAATCTAATTTGCTGCTCTTTCGCTGTATATGTGATTTGAAGGTCACACACATTCTGATTTTTTTTTTCTTACTTTTTAAATTTGTTTCTGTATGTGTTTATGTGACCAAAAACTGCATTACGTTTTTCCAGTCACTGACAAATTAAGCAGATTGTTTAAGGCTGATTTGTCAGTAACCTCTGATCTGGTTGGCTACCCTGTATCTTGCATCAAAAAGCAGTTTGGAATGGGTGGAGCTAAACTAAGCAGCTAGATGTAAATGCTGTAGTTTTTGTGACATCACAAAATGCTACAAATTTAAAACATTTATTTTTACATTTATTTATTTGCTGAATGGTACTCTACGTGTGTCTTGTACATTTTTTTTTGTTAGAGATTCTTACTAATTTGATCCAATGATTTAACAAAAAGAGATTATGTTGAAAAATGCTGTGCTATTTCTTTACCCATTAATTCAGACTCTCCTGTTAGGCTGTAAACACTGTTGCCCCAGGTTTTGTCAGGCAGGCTTAATGAAAGACACAGGGCTAATTAAACATTTGTAAACAGCAAATAATTAAAGAAACTCTAACTGAAAATCTCCAGGGGGACTTCTTTTGTGTGAGCGTAAAACTGAAGACCGTTGGATGCTAAAACCCTGGAGATGATTATTGATAGTCTTCATTTCTGTTTATTTCTGCATGAACTAAAATCAACTCTTAATCGCCTCCTCTCTCCATCCCACCTGCACTCTGCCTGAGCAGAATCGATGTGACCGAGGTGCAAATCTTCATTATAATCTTGTACTTGCTGGCTGCCTTCGGGGGAACGGCTTTTTGGCAATATGTGGTAATCATTTTTTTAAACCTGCATAATTAACCCAAATGCTTGTGCATCATATAATTGAAAATGTATGATGTGATTTTATTGTATCTTTGATAAAGTAATTGCTTTTTGGGTCTACTGTGCTGTAGTAGTAGGATTTTTGTTTTGCAAAGTGCAGGGTATGGATTTATTCCTTGTAAAAAGGAAGCGTATATAAAACATGTTCTTGAAGTTCTTTGCACAAAATTACTCTCACATAAAGAGATATCACCAGGTTTATTCTTCAC
>JBBPCY010072195.1:0-11232 GCA_037974405.1 Brachyalestes nurse | reverse complement strand
TTGTGCACTACTGCACTCACAACACACTACTACACACACAACACACACTACTGCACACACACACTACTGCACACACACACACACTACTGCACTCACAACACACACACACACACAAACACTACTGCACACACACACACAACTGCACTCACAACACATATGGAGGCATTTCTTATTTTTTACACACACACTGCAATAGTTCAGAAAAGAATAGCAACCTGTGCATTTTACACACACTCTCTCACACACGCGCACACACACACACACACACACACACTGCTGCAAACTGTACAAACGGTGAACAGAAAAAAGTGAAAAGTGGTCTCTTATTTTTTCCATGGCTGCATATTGCAATAAATTCAGACACTGTGGGCAAAACCAGTGAGCCCAGATTGGCAGGTTTCATCTAAACTCTGCCCAGTCACACGTCAGACTGATTTTCTTTAGACGTCAGTGTGTGCAATAAGAGAAACAGAGCTGAAATGCAACGGCGCCTTATTTTTGGATTTAGACTGAACTACAGGTAGTAATGCATTCTGAGACAGTGTTGAAAAGGTAGAGCACAAGAATCGGAGGTGGATCCGTCTTATTAAATTAAGTAATGCCTGGATCGGGGCGTCCCCGGTTAGGACATTAAAAATCAATTGTTAAACATTTCTATTATTATTCTTCTGTTGTTCGCAGCTGGATGCAAAAATGCAAATGCAAACACATGAACTCCAGATGACAGAATTAACAGTCACATAGGAAATGCAGTTACCAACTGAATTAGCCTTTTGTAATTTCATATTGAATACAATTCACACATCGCTGCTGTAGTCTGAAACTCTCTCTGTGCTCACAGCGATTTATGATGTGGACGAGGAGGAGGAGAAGCTGGATCTGGACTCGGAGTTCCACTACATTCCGGAGAGCTGTGGGCTGGATCGGTCCCACTCAGAGCCGGACGGCTGGAAATCCTCCTTCCAGCTGCTGAGAGACGGCCTGAGCAGCGGCGCGGTGCTCGCCCAGTTCGACGTGAGTCATCCCCTCATTAACGCTCGCTCTAATGGTGTCCGTCACGTACGGCAGCGCGAGGCAGTGGCCATACCCTAGAACTGTAGCGGAGCGAAAAGAATAGTCCCATTAAAGCTGATCAAGGATCAGATTTCCCACGCTCCAACAATTAGGCCGATTCTAAAGGCTGTGGGGCTATTCTGAAACACAGGCACGCATGGGGCACTGCAAGTGGTTGCTATGGAACTGCGTGGGCGTTGATGTATGGTGGGCTGTTTTCTGGAGTGACAGTGAAATTTTGAAAAATGAAGAGAAAACAGTCATCTCTTGGCAGTTGTTTTTTAAACAAAAAAAGGCAAATTACGGCACAGCGCTGTGAAAGGAGAAGCTTTCAAAGAAAGCACCATTTAAAAGAGCTGGCACTGGTGTGTGGAAGCGTGGGGTATACCCAGGTGGGTCTGTGGGGAGAGTAACATTTCTTTTGTATGGATTTCTCAGCACTGGGATATTTGGTTACCCTTAAAACTCAGTGTGTGTATTAGTGACAACAGATTTCAACAAACATAAAAGGTGTAAAACAGTCTAAAACCGGTGTTTGCTCCCCTAGACTCTCGCCGTTTGCTGCTCTTTCTCTCGGCGCGCCGCCACTCGGCCGCTCTCCGGACCCCCTCCCTCTGTGGGTTTCCCCTCCCACTTGTGGACGGGGGACTATCCTGAAAGTTCTCCGGTTTCAGAGACTTTGTGTTTTTTCCGTTCGTTTCCAAAACCTACAATAAAAGAAATTTGGACGTTTTTGTTCTTCATGGGCATTTGCACGTGACAGCGTTTTTAAATGGGGTGGGTGTGGCTAGTGGGTAGGATACTTGCCTCTGGACCAAGAGGTCATGGGTTTGAATCCTACCTTCAGCACCACCACTGGGTTCCTGAGCAAGACCCTTAACCCCAAGTTGTTCTGGGGAGACTGCCCCCTGTAGTTAGGGAAAGGAAGTTGCTTTGGATAAAAGCAATATTTCCACGGACCGGAACAGATACGACTTAAAACCAAAGTGCGCAGAAATATGAAGGAGCCTCAAAGACGTTTGTTTTGTACTCATGTTTGCTAGCTTGCGGGCTATTTTTCTGATGTACAGTCTCACGTGACCGAGACGAGGGTTTTTAAAAAAAAAAATTTAAATAAAAGTTTTTTCAGACTCTGATACTCAATAAAAATATTTGACTCTCAGACCGATGCCAGTCCACGGCCCGGTGGTCGGGGACCTCTGCTGTAGTGGGTAGGATACTTGCCTCTGGACCAAGAGGTCATGGGTTCGATTCCTACCTTCAGCACCACCAGTGGGTTCCAGAGCAAGACCCTTAACCCTGAGTTTCTCAAGGGAGACTGCCCCCTGTAGTCAAGGAATGGAAGTCGCTTTGGATAGAAGCATCTGATAAAGGCTGTAAATGTAAATATGTTCAGTGGAAGACGTTGATTTAACGTTACGCAGATGAAAGAATACAGAGCCAGTGACATTATTAATGTGTGCTTCAAAAGATAAGGTACCGTACAGTAGCTGCTAAAGTCAGGTTCCACTTTAACTCTGATTGTTCTGTGGTGGACGGCTCACAGCGGTCTAGGAAGGTTCCCACGTTCAGGTCCTGAGGAGGAGGAGGATTTTGATTGGTTGCTCGAGGGCAAAGTCAGGACTTTGTGATTTAGTGTTGATTAAAAGCGAATGACTGATGTGTGGTTCAGGTGGGTGTGTCAGTTCCATTGAAGTGGGTCTGAGAATGAGCTCAGTTGCAAATAATTTGTGGAATTCCTCTTTCTCTTCTTTCCCCGTGTAGTTGGCCAACGGGAAGTGGAACAGACAGAGCCGGTATTGTCCCTTGGATCTCTTCTCAGGGTGAGTGCCGTCGCAGATTCAACAAACACGCCAGGTTATCACCGACCGAGTCATGAGTTCTCCTCTCACACAGTGACCCCTTTGACTTAGGAGGCATCAGGGAGGGACTCTGACTCTCTTCCCTCTGTGATAAGTGAAGGAAGGGGGTGGGTGTAAGTCACTATACTGGATCATAGGAAAATCCAAGTTTTTTCTTTTAAATGGTGGAATCTGATGATTCATGCTTGGTATGAACAGGCGTTATCTAACAATATAAAATTTTGTGTCGACTTTTAAACTTGCCTGTGATGTAAAATGTTTAAAGTCTTTATCACGAATGATTACAAATGATTTGATGCCAACACTGTAGTATAACATCTTGGGCTATGACCCTTCCAGAGCAAACAGCTTTGATATTAACAAAATTCCAAACATTTGTTTCAACAAAACATAAAGGACACTTTCCCAGTATTCCAGCACAGTTCCAGTATTTGTACTGCAAACCAATGCGCTTGTGAAAATGACATTAAGTAAATTAGAGTAAATTGTGAGCTCCTTAAACAAATATAAAGTCATTCGTGTCTCTTTATGTATATAGGTACACACACATGCATCCATACATGTACATGCATATATATCACAAATCTCTGTGTCTCCTGTTAGTGTTAAAACAAATAGAAATAAAAAAAATAAAGCATACTGGTTGACAGTGATGCAGTGATTTTATTTGTTATCCCAGCCTCCCACTTATTGTTCCTGGTAGATTTGCGGATTCAGGTTGTACAGGTTTTGTTGATTAAGTAAAAAATAAGGACGCTGTAACTGATAAAACGACCAGAAACTCGTTAATAAATTAAATTTCAGGTTTAATATCATCATTGTAACTCATGTACCACTGACCTCTTGCTGATCAGGGTCACCTTGAGGCTTCATTAAATTGAGTCAAGCCCCTTTTTAAACAAACGCTGATGCAGTAAAGTCTGGAGGAAGTGTAAATACTGGATTGCAGGCTGTAAGGAGGGAGCTGCGCTGGTTCAGAATTGATTTAATTTTAAACGAGTGCGTCACTTTGTTCCCTCGCAGAGCGATTTCCTCTCGGCTTTCTGATAATAATGTGTGGAGTCAATGAACGGACTTTGGTCCGGCTGCTATTATTGTGTCATGTCACTCGTTCACAGCAGGCGTGTGAGGTTCAGTCCCAGTCGAGTACAGGGCTGTTTACTGCAGAAGCTTGTTTAACTCAGTCAAGTGATTTTGGGACGATTCAATTCTTCTTTTCTAGGAGCAAACAACGAATGTACGTCGCAGTCAAGCACTTACTAGAGGAACCACAAAACAACTTGAAGATTTTTAAGGTAAGTTTAAAGGCCCTTCACAGAGCCACACTTGTGGTAGTCCTCACCCTAAGCATATACGTTTAGTACGAAGTGAGACGGAATAACCTCCTCCTGGACCATCGGGGCAACATAGAACACAACAGTAGCACTCAGACAGATCAACAGAGAAGGTAAAAAGGAGGAATGAATTATATAGAGAGACATAGAAAGAGCGAGACACACACAAAGTGATGGAGAGACAGAGAGACATGGAGAGTGAGAGAGAGAGATAAGGAGAGACACAGAAAGGGAGAGAGATGGAGAGAGAGACACACAGAGACACTCACAGAGATAGACACAGAAAGGGAGACACACACAGAGGGAGGGAGATAGAGAGACAGAGAGATGGAGACACACACACGGAGATGGACGGAGAGAGAGAGAGAGACACAGAGGGAGACGGGCACACACAGATACACAAAGAGAGATGCAGACAGAGAGAGAGAGAAATTTATATCTTAATTTACAATGACCTAAAATAACAGGGAGATTATAACTATACAGTATTGTAAACAGAGTTATTAAATATAATGTGTGCAGTTATACAAGTTTACAGTAATAAAAAAAAAAAAAATGACCAGAATGTGCAGATGGTGAACGAGCTTCAGGACATTCTGTTAATCGTGGTTTGAAAAGTGGCCGAGTTGCAATGCAGTGAAGTTCTAGTGAAAACCGCACCTCTGTCATGCGTTGAGAGTTGATTAGAGTCCTCACTCACACTAAACCACAGGTGTTGGCCTGAGGCCCGGTGTGTTATTTCATGTGCTCTGCCAGCCCTCGGCAGTGACAAAATGACATTTCGCCCTCAATATCGGCAGCATCCAGTCGGGCGAATTTGGGATTCTAAATGGACTGTAGGTATGTGTGTGTAGGAATGGTGTGTGTGTGTTGGTGGTGGTGTGTGTGTCCCTGCCTGGCACCCGTAGACCCCGGGATAGACTCCAGGTGTTTTTTTATTTATTATTGTTGTTGTTGTTATTCCTAGATGGCCTCTGCGAACATTCAAAATAAATGGAGTTTTGAGTTTCTACATTTGTTTTAATCCCTTTTTTACCTGAAGTTTTGTAACCGTGTTGTGTGTACATGAGTAACATCAGTGAAAGGAAAAACAGTTTCAGGTGATCGGGTGTGTTCGGTTAGGAATGGGGATAAACAGGAAACAACCCTCCGTAGGTCTGACACCTCCCGGTTCACAACTTGAATTAAATCGGTGAGATTGCTTTCGTCCGACAAACATTTGTCACTTCATCCAAGGCCGATGTAAAATAATGGATTTAGGAATTAAAGGACAGGTGGAGGCTTTTAGCAGGGTGACCCAGTCACTGCTCCAGAGTCCAGTTTTACCAGTCCGTGCATTTGTCATTTTTTCGTTTTTGTACAAGTGCAAACATAAAGCCGTTCTCATTAAAAAGACCTCTATAGTGGATTTTCCTGAGTCTGTTAGACGGTGTGTACTGGTGCTGAATATAGAGATGATGTAAATGAGACCTGCCTGTGTTGTGAAGAGATAAGATGAGCCTTTATTAGTTCCACAGTGGGAAATTTGCTTTGTCACGGCAGAAAGTGGACAGAACAAAGTTAAGAGCAGAAAAAAATAATAGAATAGAATAAAATACTATAACAGTACAGTATAACATGTACACTATACAATCTAAAAATATACACCAGGACATCTGCACTGTAAAATATACATATGTGTATGTAAACTAGTAGACTTAGGCAAGTTGTATGTATGTACACAATGCAGAGTGGATATTTAAGTAAAGATAAGAACACTTGTAGCTAGGGCTGGGTTAAAAAAATCGATTCACCGATCGATATCGATTCTCGTTCAAAAAATACGAAATCGATTTAGGGTTTACACAATAAAAAATATTAACACAAAGAAATCTGTAAATAAATCGATATCGGATCGGGTATTGAATCGGATCATGACCTTGTGAATCGGATCGATTCAGGAAATCGGCAACAATACCCAGCCCTACTTGTAGATACACACATACACACACTGTGGTGTAAAGTGGTGTGGTTTGTGTTGGACCCCTCTCGTGTGTGTGTGTGTGTGTGTGTGTGGTACAGGGCGGGGAGTTGATATACAGCTGTAAAGACGACGCCAAGCAGCAGCCGGACCTGAACGAGCTGGTCCAGCACCTCTGGCCCTACTTCCACCACAGCAAAGGGCTCTATAACGGCCACCAGTCCAGCAAAGCCGTCTTTAACGAGTTCATCCAGGTGATCTGCAGCGCCCTCCTCAGCAGCGGAGACTCCAACCGCGCCGGAGAGCCCCGGAAGGTGCAGCTCGCCGAGAGCCGCCCGCTGTGTGAGGCCAGTCCACTGCACAGAGAACTGCTGCGCAACGGTGAGCCCGGGAGAGGTGTGTGTGTGTCTGTGTGTGTGTGTGCAGTAAAATCCTGCTTGTTCAGTCATTTGTGGATGTTTTTTTCCTAGAACCCAACTCATTTAAGTGCTTAATTATTAAGGAAAATATAATTGATTTTATAACACAAATAGCGTAAATTCAGCTACATTTCCATATAAAGTATACCTGTATACAGTAACCCCCCAGTTTTACGTGGATCAGGAGTGGCGGATTCAGTCTCACACAATTTTTTTTTTTTTGAGAACCGAACTCAGTTTTGCGTGGAAATCACCACACGGAAACTGTAAATATCCTCTGCCTTTTTTGTGGCAATAAATATATATTTTTTCTGGATGTTTTCACACAAGGGGAGCCGTTCACCTTGCCACGGTGTCCCAATACTTTTGTCCCACAACCTTCCGAGTTGTATATCTTCAGCGGGGAAAGCACTCAGACACTTCAGACTCCACAGTTCAGTAGATCTCCAGGAGACCTTTCCAACGAGCCCTTGTTTGTATTTTTATTTACGTTTTCTTAAAGGGCAATGCTTTAAACTGAGTTTAAAATGTCATTAAAGTGTTCTGAGAGCATGTTTGGGGGCACATATGGTCGGAGGGGTCCAATTTCGCTGCATGTAACAGTGTATGTGACAAAGGCTTCGTCATCATATTTAGGGTTTACACTATAAAAATAGACATGTTTTGGGTTTTTTTTTTTTCCCCACACGATTTGCGCCACCTTGTGTTCTAAAAACACAATTACAGTCTAGACGAACAGTACAATCTTTACTACCTTTATTACCAGGGTTTATTACCACCTGATCCACTAATCACCTGCTCAACACACCTGATCCGCTAATCACCTCCTCAACACACCTGAGCCACTAATCAGCTCCTCAACACACCTGAGCCACTAATCAGCTCCTCAACACACCTGAGCCACTAATCAGCTCCTCAACGCACCTGAGCCACTAATCAGCTCGTTAACAAGACCCTTCTGTGCTGAAGTGTTTTCTTAAAGAAGAGAAGGATCTTAAACGTCCAGGGCAGGGTGGCCTCCAGGACCAAAGCTGGGAAATACTGGCCCAAAGTCTCTCTCCCCACGAAGCTGACGGTCTCAGGGCACTAATATGCAAAGACTCCACCCGTCCACAACAGGTCTCATCTGTAATCAGTGAGACACATGAATGCAAACCACCACCTGCAAACACTGAGAACCCAAGATGCAGCTTTGCACCTAATATAAACTCAGAAACAGCGCCACCACAAGGGCGAAGAGGGACGTAACACCCCTCCATAAGAGTCTCCATAACTAGAAAACAAAAACACAGGATCCCCAATGGCCGTGCACATTTTTTCTGTAGAAGGAAAAGGTGAGTGCAACATTTCAGGCGAAGTTGCTGTAATGGACAATAGTGAATTATACATTACTGTACACAAAGCATGACAATGCAGACACAATTGTAACTTTAAAAGCATGAAAATCACAGACACTCTGGACAGTGCATCAGGATTGATGTCAGTGCCTCTGATATGCATGATCAAGCTCCACCGCATCAAACTGGTGGCTGGTGTTTCTCATGCGATCCAGGAACTTTAAAGGATCTCGATCTCTGTACACAACAATCTAATTCGACCTTGAGGTGCTGGACTGCCAATGCAGGAGTCCGTGTCTCTTTTTCTGTGGTAGAATACCGCCGGTGATGATGGTTAAGCTTCTTAGAAACGAAGCAAACAGGGCAATGGAGGTTTTCCACACCAATCTGAGCATTTTCACTGCTTCCAACACTTCTGATCCGACTAATCAGCTGGTTATCGAGCCCTGACTGTGCTGAAGTGGCTTATTGGTAAAGAAGAGAAGGCACTAAAAGGAACAGGATTGGAGGGGAAAAGTGCTGCAGTGTTTTACTGGAGCAACTCACTAGAACTCAGTTCCTGAACAAACAGGCTTATAAATGAGATGTGAAGGTGAAGAACCTTTTCAAGGTTTAAGGCAGGGGTGTCCAACTCCGGTCCTGGAGGGCCGTGGTCCAGCACGTTTCATTGATGTCCCTGCTGGTTCACCTGGTTCACCTCACCAGTTAATTGTCCGGTTTAGTAAATGTGTTTGAGGAGATCACTTTATACAAAATAAAAAGAATTGGTAAAAAAGGCAAATGTTCCACTCTTTTATGTGCTGATTTCAGCCTTGTCTGAAGTAAATAATATATGTTCTACAAAAAGACATGGTTCTTAACCATATGTTCTACACTCATGAAACTGGAACTCTGTGCGTGGGTGTGTACACTTGGGAGATTTTGTGGCAAATCAATTATTTTGATTCAAACACATGATGCTATCAGGGAAACGGTTTTACAATAAAATGGGAGTCGTCAGAACTTCACTGATGATCCACCAGCTGAAACCAAGCTGCTGCAGAAAGCGTTCTAATGAAAGTCACTATAATCTTCACTTCATCCACTACTGATCTGATCCAGAGCTCATAAAGTCATTCTTCTGTTCAGTCCGTCCAAGTTCTGTCAACAAGAAGCCAAAGGACCAGCCGGAGCACCGAACTTCACAGAAGCAGCTCTTATACACCTGATAACTGCAGATGGTTCAACAGTCCATTAGCAATTTCCTCCAGAGCCAAAACAGAATCTTCTGATCATGATTCTGAGTCACTTACTGTTGATATTGTTCCTCTTACTCTGGATCAAACCAGGATCACTTAAGAAAGATCTCATAACAGCATGTTTTTATCCAAGATGGGCTCTTTCCAGTGCTGCAAAGAACTTGTCCTTATCCTGGCAGCTTCTACCAAACTCCCAAACTTCGAGAGAAACCCCCAAAAAAAAGCTTGGTGTGTGTGAGAGACTTGGTGGTGTAGTGGTAAAGTCTTTGCCTCTAATACAGGAGGGTCTTGGTTCAAATCTTGCCTAACACACATAAAGATGATGGAAGGAACAAACTTTTAAGACACTTAAACCTAACAAACTTAAAACAGTTCTGTTCGTTCCTACTGTCTAAAAGTTCGACGCCATTTTTCTCCCAGTAAAACCCCCTGCTGTCTCTGGTTTCAGGCTCTATAACCCCAGCGGTTCATCGCTCAGGAGCCCGGGGGGGGCCGACGCATATGTTCCCCCCCCCTTTCTGTGGAATTGGTGTTTGTGGAGACCCCTGCCCAGGACTTGAACCCATGACCTCTGAATCTTGGAGGCATTGCTCTTACCACTGAGCCACAGGATCCCACAGCTCCCATACCTTTTTTTTGGATATTTGACTTTTAGATGAGGTCTGATGTTCAGGCCATAAAGCTAAAGACTTGGCTTAGAACCCCAAATTGCTGCATTTGGAGGCATCACTCTTACCACTGAGCCACAGGATCGCACAGCTCAGGGGCTTTTTTTTTGGACATTTGACTTTTACATGAGGTCCGATGTTCTAGACATAAAGCTAAAGACTTGGATTAGAACCCAAACTTCCTGCTTTTGGAGGCAGTGCTCTTACCACTGAGCCACAGGATCCCACAGCTCCCATACTTTTTTTGGACATTTGACTTTTAGATGAGGTCTGACGTTCAAGACAAAGCTAAAGACTTGGATTAGAACCCCAAAATCCTGCAGTTGGAGGCATCACTCTTAGCACCGCACCACAGGACCCCACAGCTAGCATGCTTTCTTTTTGGGAATTTGACTTTTAGATGAGGTCTGATGTTCAAGACATAAAGCTAATTGTGCTGATTAGAACCTAAACCTCCTGCATTTGGAGTCAGTGCTCTTACCACTGAGCCACAGGATCCCACAGTGAATGTACCATTTTTTTTTAAAATTTGACTTTTAGATGATGTCTGATGTTCAAGCTGTAAAGTTAAAGCCTGATTAGAACCCACATCTCCTACTTTTGAAGGCATCACTCTTACCACTGAGCCACAGTTTACGTGCTTTTTCTGGGGGGGGGGATTTGAAATGCAGATGAGGTCTGATCTGCTAGACATCAAGCTAAAGATTAGAACCCACATACAAGACATAAAAGCCAGGTTAGATCACACAACCTTCTGTTCTTAAGACCACTGCTAAAGCAGGTGAGCTACTGGGCTTGAAAGCATTGTGACCTTTTTAAAGACATTTGTCTTTCAGAAGAATGTGACATGCAATATATAAAACAGACAACTCAGATGTGATCCTACAACCTTCTAGACTCAAGCTTGCGGTTTAAACCAGTGCACCATTGAGCCAGGCCAGACGCGGCGCTTATTTTTGGATATTTAACTTTCAGATGAGGTGTGACATGCATGATTTAAAAATAAAGATGGGTATGACTCTACAACCTTCAGGTACTGAGTCCAAAGCTTAAATCAAAGCAGCCCACATTTTTTGGATATTTGGATATTGACTTTTTGGATATTGAGATGAAGTCTGCCATTTAAGCTATAAAGCTCTAAAGACTTGGGTTTGATCCCACAACCTCATCCCACAACAGGACCAGCTGCTCTGGAGATGTTCTGATCCAGTCTGACCAGGAACCCCCCACAGGACCTGCTGCTCTGGAGATTTTCTGACCCAGTATGACCAGGAACCCCCCACAGGACCTGCTGCTCTGGAGATGTTCTGACCCAGTATGACCAGGAACCCCCCCAGGACCTGCTGCTCTGGAGATGTTCT
>JBBPCY010072194.1:0-11233 GCA_037974405.1 Brachyalestes nurse | reverse complement strand
CACGAAAAATAAACAAAACAAAACAAAGCCTGATACCTTGAATTTTCTGGTAAATTTAAGTGTCCAGCTGAGAGAGGGAACACTCTCTGCAGTGTTAGCGTTAGCCATGTTAGCTAGCGTTAGCATGCTAGCTAGCGCTGCCGTGTCAGATGGCCTTGCACAATGTCAGTACTATTACTGTATGTGTATATATATATATATATATATATATATATATACATAAAGCATTTGAAAGCACAAGGCTATCAGCAAACACACATTTTTCACTCGAGACCAACACAGACACATTGAAGTTAAGCAGTCATCATAAAATTAATTTAAAAAAATGTCTCTTCTTGAATAAAGAAAAGTAAAGTAACATGATAGTTGGCAGATACCCTTACCCAGAGCGAATTACAGTCAGTAGTTACAGCATCAGTCCCCCTCGAGCAACTGAGGGTTGAGTGTCTTGCTCAAGGACACAGTGGTGGAAAGTGAGGGCTTTAAAACTGCAACGTTGTGGTGATCGGGTTCACAGGCAAGTGTTTAACCCACTACCACCCATTTGTGTCTTTATAAACTATGTAATTATACATTAACAATGTGTGTAATAACATTGTAACTGCTACTGATGTGTTCAACATTACAGCATATTACAGTAGTGCAGCTTATGTGACTCTACATTCACTTTTTAACTTTAACAATTATATGTAATACACTCGTATATTGAAATATGTAAAAACTGATGTAAATTGATGTATAATTACATAAGCAGCATTCCTGTAATTCAACTGTACTCCACCTTGAGCTACATTGGACCAGCTGGTCTGAACAAAGGCCAATGAATCTTTCCACTATCTGTTCCACTTGCTGCCTCGGTGTGAAGAGGCCAACTTTACATGCAATTAGGGATCAGGGGTCAACTCCTCTGGAAACAGCTAGGAGTTCCCAGTTCTGCCTCACATGTGTGGTTAAAACTTGATCAGGAATGAAAAACTGAAGAGCTGAATGTGGCCAGATGTCTGGCTCTGATTGGTTCATGGAACAGGTCAGGCATGCAGCATGATATTATAAAAAATTACACAAATAAAGTAGTTGGAAATAAAAATATTGGAAATATCAGTGATCAACATTTTCCTTCATGTGATTTTTATTTTGTTTC
This sequence comes from Brachyalestes nurse, assembly GCA_037974405.1. Taxonomy (NCBI): domain Eukaryota; kingdom Metazoa; phylum Chordata; class Actinopteri; order Characiformes; family Alestidae; genus Brachyalestes; species Brachyalestes nurse. The sequence goes on along the minus strand of JBBPCY010072194.1, from coordinate 10,092 downwards.
TGCTGTGAAAGTCAAGAAGTATGGCAGCATGCTACCCCTCACCGTAGCCTAATAGTAATTGTTGTAATTTTTTACTTTAAGAATCTATTTAGCACCTTACCTTTAGTCAAAAATTCCAGATTGAAAAACACTTTTCATTCTTTTTTATTTTAGTAATTTTATTTTGCTTTAAATGTGAAAACATTTACATTTCCTATCAATGCTTTTTTTATTTTATTTGAAAATTGCATAAAAATTATCTGGGAAGTAACTAGTAACTAAAATGAGGAAATTTGATCAGGAATCAAAATGCAGCAGAGGGGTTTGTGTGCCCCGGTGAATTGTGATGAAGAAGGGAGGGTGTTTCAGGAGAAGGGTAACACCCATTGGGAGCCAAAGAGTTTCAGTGTGAAGGTTCGGAGATGCATCTCCTCACCAGAGAGGAGAACACCTGCACAGGTGGCAGTGCTGTGGGACTCACCTGTTCAGGTAGGAATTCCCCAGCACCTTGCTGCTAGAGTTACTTTGCAGCATGAACATTGAATCTTTTTGATGAAGGGAGGACAACGATACTCGCAGTTCCTCCCTGGAAAAGGAAAGGAGCTGCTCTGGTCTCCAGACAGCTGGACTATGGCTTCGCACTTGTAGCTACACAGAGAGAATTTAGGACAAGCACAGAAAAACCAATCATTAAATTGATTGAATGCAGCAGAGTGGAATCAGAACTAATGTAAATATTACACCTAGGAGAGTCTCTGAAGTGATCTGTTCAGGTAAGTCCTCAAACTAACTCTATAGGAACAAATTAACAACATCTAGGAGTGGAACATACCACCAGCGACACCAGTGTTGTTTTTTACAATTTATCAAAACACTACCATTAATCACACAATCACATACAAACACACTCACCCACAGCTGTCTTTGTTAATAGGTTAATGAATCCAGCTCACCCCATAATCCATTATAGCAATCCGCAAAATATGTACAAAACAGAGAACTATCACAGAACTGTACAAAAAACATTGAAAAATACTGATGGCTTTAGGCATGGAGAAACGCATCCAGCTTCCCTCTCAGTAAAAGTACCAAAAATATACAAGTAAACACAAAACAATCACCAGAACAGCAAACATCAACACAACAGCCTTCCACAAGACTTCTTGCCTCTACCTTTAGGCCTACCTTGGCCTAAAGAATGGCCAGTAACTTCCTAAAGCACCCCACCCCCTTTAGGTCTGGAGGATAGAATACTAAAATGCATAGAGCTTGTGGCTTTTACAGAAGATGCTGCAAAGGTTTGATGGAACATTTAGAATTTTTGTTCTGAATTAATGTTTTTTGCACTTGTTCAGATCTCGTGGAGAAGCCCATCACAGTAAACACATAACTTAACTGAACAAATTCATAACCGGAATGTGTTTTCATTAGGGACCTGCAAGAGTTCAGTGATCTACTAAAAGCTGAAATACTGCCAGTCTTTTGGCACTCAAGGATTCACTGAATGGAAGCCATGGATGCTAACTAGGATCTTTTTTACTGTTTTGAAACAATGTTGCATGAACTCCCAAAACCTTTTACCCTAACAGATCTCCCGCTAGTGGACAGATGTATTTTTAGCAGAGTGGCTTGACTGACCAGGGCTCTGGTTGTTTGGGGTCGGGTTCCATCAGAGCAGGATTTAGAGAAAAGCAGCTGCCATCCACAGACAGGCCTAAAATACAACTTGCCAAGTCTACATTTTAGTCTGTATTTAGTCTTATTTACAGTTTACACGATCAGACCTGCTCTGACTGAATTTTGATTGATGCAGAAGCAAAGCTCCGCGGACAGACGGAACACTATTTTTAACACTTTTTTTTTTTTTTTGCATACCGCTTATGTCAATCCCTGTTTCTTTTCCTAGATTTTCCTACATTTTTACACTGTACATTTTAACGTTCTATTTTATACTGTACTGTGACATAGTATTTAATTCTATTCTATTGTTTTTTTTGGGGGTGGGGCTGCTCTTAACTTGTTCACTTTCTGCCGTGACCAAGCAAATTTCCCACCTCTGGGAATATAGGTTCATCTTATCTTGTCTTATCTTATCTTATCTTACTACAGGGTTACTAAATCAGACTAGTTTATGAAATGCCTAAAAAAGCAGTCAGCAAGGCTCCTGGAGGCTGGTTCTGTGGAGCTGTAGAGGGATGAGATCCTGGAGGTCCGGTGCCCAGTTTGTTAGTACCTTGTGCAAAACCTGGCAATTAACAGGTGAGCTGAACCAGGTGTGTCTGAGCAGGTAAACCTCCAAAATGTGCTGAACACTGACCCTCCAGAACCAGATCAAACACTCCTGCTGTCAGCTTCCCTACACAGATAGCAGATCACTTCCATCTGAGTTGAACGCACACAATGGAGCAGTAATTTGGCAGTGAGAGTTAAGGGAATGAGTCCAGAGTCCTACCTCCAGTGAAGCAGAAGAGTGACGGATATGGAATCTCATACTTACATAATTTTGAAGAAATAAGATGTAGTCAAAGGAGGTTCAGCTCAAAACACTGCTTTTATTAGCAAAGTCAGCATTCAGTCCGGGAGAGACAGCCCCTCGGCCTATGGACTATCTCTGACTAACACAGATGTTACAATCATTTTTATACTTTCAGTCTGGGGGCCTAAACCCCCCTCTCTGCGGGGCCTCTTCTCAGCCAATGACAAAAGACACACAAAGACACAGTGACACACACAAGATTGCATCCCCCAAATCTCTCTCTCATCTCTTCCTTTGTTTCTCTTGACTCTTTGAAGTCAAAACCAGGTGCCAAGTTTTTACCAGCTGCGTTTACAGAATCTCCCTGCCTGAACCATTTGCTCCTCTAACTTCCCCTTATCTGATTATATTTCTTTGTGTGAGAGGGCAAAGAGTTTTTATTACTGGTCTCAGCAATTATCCCAGGCTAGCTTCAAAGGCCTGTTTCAAGATGACCAACACCTAAAGCCCCCCAGGCGTGGGCTTCCCCCTCCTGGTTTTTACAATCAACAGGTGGTCACTGCATGGGAATTCAACAGTTAATATTCATAGGAGATAACCCCTTTTCCCGCCAGATTTCAAAACCCAGATCTGATCATTAATTAAAAAACCACAACAGGGGCCACAGGCGGTAACAGATGCACTGGAACCACTGGTGGTGAGAGACATGCTGGAACCCCGGGTGGAGAGTTGCGCTCTGAGCTGACTGAAGCTGGAGCTGAAACTGGACTGACTGAGGCTGGAGCTGAACCTGAATGAACTAAAACTGGACTTGGGCTTGGACTGACTGAAACTGGGGTTGAAACTGAACTGACTGAGGCACTCCCGGGACTCCGGTGGAGTATTTCGCTTTCCTCGCCTCACCTTTCCTCTAGGAGTTCTCCTCTTCAACGGAGCAACAGGAAGGCTGGTGAGGAAACCCCGCAAGAACAGAAAAACTGGCACGGGGGCCAAACACTAAGATTCTACCACAGAGGAAAAAGGACACAGGACAAGAAACGGGAATGTATGCTCTCATAACCAGAACTAAGGAGAGACTAAATTAAATGCTGTGAGAGACAGAAAAGGAACCAATAAAGAGACAATCAGAGTCATACTTCAGTCAGCTGTGAGCAGGAGGAGTCCAGTTGTTAGTCCTACAGTGACCTCTGGGGGTCGCTGACTGGTATCGTGACATTGTTACCGTCATTTCAAAGTATTTTGTTACATTACAATATTACTATATTTAAAATGTAAGGCAGTACACTACTGTTGCTTTACTTTTAAGTTACTTTTACAAAATAACTGGAAATATGGATTTGGTAATGTAAATGTAGCTCATGACGCTCAGTTAGCTAATGCATGGTACAGCAGCACTACTGCTATGGACGGCAAACGCCTGCAGAGTAATAACCACGGAGAAGGTCATCAGGACTCTGCTGAGCCTCCATCTTCAAACACATCTTCCACACACCCCCAGATCAGACTGTTCACACCTCTGCCCTCAGGACGAAGGTTCAGAAGTGTGAAATCAAGAACTTCCCGACTCGACAACTCCTTCTTCCCGACTGACATCAGACTCCTTAACAGCTGCCAGTTTTTAATGGACATCATCACATACCTCATACTGTAATTTTTGCACATTAAGCTCCTTTGTACATTTTCTTCAATTTGCAAATGCACAGTTAATATTTCTCTACATCTGCACATTACACTTCAAGTATTTACTCACTTACTTGATACAAGAACTAAACTCTAATTACAGCATTTGTGTGGACAACAAAGAAAGAATTTAATTGCACAGAGGAATGCAATTTTTACTGTACATTTGACAATAAACGTTTTGAATCTTTGAATCATTTAATTTAATGCTAGTTATCATTAATGCTAGTTATTAAGGTAACATCTGATATTAGCATTAATGCTAGGTAACATTAAGGCTAGCTAAGATGATATGAGATATTAGCATTATTGCTAGCGATCATTAAGGCTAGTTAAAATTAGCATTAAAGATAGTTAACATTAAGGCTGGTTAAGATCATATGAGATATTAGCATTAATGCTAGTTAACATTAAAGCCAGTTAAGACAATATGAGATATTAGCATTAATGGTATTTATCATTAAGGCTCGTTAACATTAGCATTAAAGGTATTTATCATTAAGACTAGTAAAGATATGAGATATTAGCATTAATGATAGGTATCTTCATGGCTAGTTACGATGATTTGAGATATTTGCATGAATGCTAGTGAACATTATCATTAATGATAGTTAACATTAAGGCTAGTTAAGACAATATGCAATATTAGCATTAATGCTAGCTTCTCCATGGACCACGGTGCCACATACAGCGACATACAACACTCAACAGAGTGCAGGTTACAAAAAACAGAGGACAACAGACAGACAATAAAATAGACAGCAAGTGTGGAAATTACATAAACCTTTGGGAGTGATTAGTGTTGCACTGTAGGTCTGATTACTGCACAGGAGGCAGTTACAGCATTAAACTGAGTTCCAGAGATGAAAGAACACTACAATAAATAAATAATAAAATGCCAGTGTAGCAGCACAATAGTAATGTGATTAAAATATTGCACAATATATACACCTGTTATTGCACATGATCATATGTTGTATGATGGAAAATGTCCTTCAGGGGCAGAGGCACACCGATAACCTTCTTAGTTGCTCTCGCCATCTGCTGCAGTGTGTTACAGTCCGAGACAGTGCCATTCCCGCAACAGGAGAGGAGGCTTTCGATGGTACTCCTATAGAATGTGATGTGGATTTGTGGGGGGAGGCTTGCTTTCTTTAGTCTCTGTAGAAAGTGCAGGCGCTGCCGGGCCTTCTGGCTATGGAGGTTGAGGGTCCAAGAAACATCTTTCATAATATGGATGCCCATGTCATGAGAGGTGGGTGAGCAGGGCTGGATTTTTTGAAGTCAGTTGTCATCTCCTTTGTCTTGTCGACATTGAGAGAGATTTTTGTCCTTACAACAGGCAGCCTGCCAGGCACCTACTCTGTGTAGGTTGAGACCTCGTTGTTACTGATTAAACCCACCATCTGCAAATGTGATGATGTGATTGGAGCTGGACTCTGCTGAGCAGTCATGGGTCAGGAGTGTGTAAGGACAGAGGGCTGCGGACTCCTGGTTCTCTTGTGCTCAGGGTGACGGTGCTAGAGATGTTGGAGCCAATACGGAATGACTGAGGCCTTTCAGTTCTCTTGTCCAGGTGCTTGAGTGACAGATATAGTTCAGTGGATATGAACTACATATCGTCTGTGGACCGGTTGGGGTGATAAGTAATTCAATTCAATTCAATTCAATTCATGATGCAAAAGTAAAAAGGATTCATCAGACCAGGTCACCTGTTGACTGGTTGTCCTTCTTTGGAGCACATTTTGTAGGTACTGACCACAGGATACCAGGATCCCCACAGACCCCCACAGACGTGCTACCTTTTGAGGTGCTCTGATCACGTTCTTTGTCAATTTTGGTCAAATCCTTACATTTGTCCAACGTTATTCATTTTATATCTTTACTGTGTTACTGTTGTGGCTGATTAATGTATATGCATACACATACTATGCAGACAGTACTGTGATACAAAAATACACATACATATATAATCTTTTTTCATTTTGTTATTATGTGTTGAGTAAAAATATTGGAACTTATTCTTTCCTCGACATCTGAAACACATTTTTATCATTTATACTTGAACACATTTTTATCTTTTGAATGCATGAACATTTTCCAGCATGTCACAGTTCCACCTTCATCTACCTTCAATTCTCCAGAATCTGTAGCAGCTCAGCATCAGTCACACAGTAAATGTTCGCTATATGGACAAAAGTAGTGAGACACCCAACTACTATGCCAACAGGGATTTTAATGGCAATGCATTCAAAATTTGTTCTGTAGAGCAGGCACTGCTCACAATCTTCGTTCCAGTTCATCCCAAAGGTGTTGGATGGGGTTGAGGTCAGGACTCTGTGTGGCCAGTTAAGTTCTTCCACACTGAACTCATCCAGCCGTGTCTTTATGGAGCTTGCATTGTGCACAATGTCTTGCTTTGCTGAAGCGTTAACCTGTTCACTAACCTGAAATTTCTTCAGAGCACAGTAATGGGTGACTGCAGGTTTTTATTCTAGCCAAGAAAGACTTGTCGGGTCTCAGTCTGATCGCATGTGCAGCCATATCAGCCTCCAGTGCTTTTGATTAATTACTACTTGCTTATATATTCTTAACATGTTTAAAATCACTCGATCATATTGCTTCTATACATTTCCACCTTGACAGGAATACACTTTGCTGGAAGATAGCTAGAATGCTTGGTAACAAATGTAAAAGTCTTTGATTTTCAGTCTTCAAGTTGAGAAGTTGTCTCCTCTCAGGGAAAAGGTGCTAGGTTCAAATCCCAGCCAGGCGGAGTCTTTGTGGAGTTGCTGGCTCTGTGTCCATGTGGGTTTCGGGAACTCCAGTTTCCTCCCACAGTGCAGGACCAGAGTAGAATATATTTGGCAGTTCACTTGTATTCTTCTTAACATACATCATTATCATATGTTTAAGTTACATCTTTTAGTTGCCTGATGCAGTCTGGCTGGAGAGAATAGATGACAACTTTAGTGCCACAAAGGATGGAGGTTGTGGGTGGGTGTTCCAGGGATTGGTGGATGGGGTTTGGTTATATGGAACGATAGGTGGGGTATTCCATGAAGCAGGATTAAGAGAAAGTCTGGTTTAGTTTGTGAAGTCTGTCTCATTTAAGTGAGAGTGTAGTTCCATCATGGTGTCTTAAATGAATCCCAGCTGAGTTGCCATGGTAACTTACACCTCCGAACAAGTCTGCTCTGGACCAGGTTAACTGTGGTGTCTCATAGAATCTCTGACGTGTGGGAACATATTCCCTAAATATCGTTCCGTCAGTTGAATTTCCACGCTCTCACTGATCATGTCATGCAATAAAAATTATTAAGCCTATAAAAATCATGCTTCAGCATTTGAATGATCCGCAAAATAATTTTAATAAAATTGTAAACATATTTAAAAAGGTCAAACATGAAATGCAATTTCTGAAAACAGAAAATCAGAAATTAATAAAATCATAAATTCATATGAACAGTTACACAAAAAGTCTTATTACATTTACCAAAAAAAAAAAATAATAAAAAATAATAATAATATAAAATAATGATATATGTCAGCTTAATTGCCTAAGAAAGTCAGGCCTATTTAAGCAGTACTGAGTGAGACCAACACCTGCATGGAGATTCAGAATGAAAGACAAACAGAGAAGCCCCAGAACGTAATTATGGCCTGTCCATTTATTGAAGACCCTGTGGAGGAGTTTGCACGGATATTAGAAAGAGCTTTCAGATCACCAGCCCCAAGGGTCTTTAGGGACAGAGTAAACCCTCTTGCCTTCTCAGATGATTATCTGTGGGAGAGATACCGGTTCAGTAGACCCAGCATAGTCTACCTATGTGAGCTGTTGGAACCACACCTCAGCAAACCCACACAGCAAAGTCAACACCTGACCACAGTGCAATCTGTCTGTATTGCACTGCGTTTCTTCGCCAGAGGGACATTCCTCTACAGTGTTGGTGATGCTGAGCATTTGGCCAAAGCAACCGTATGCTGTGAAATAAGGAGAGTATACCTTGCTCTGAGGCAACATTTAAATATCCATATCACCTTTCCTGGTCATCTACCAACACAGAGGATCAAGGTGAACTTTTATGCAGTAGCAGGTATGTGACAGTTAAAGTAGATTTAAAAATGTATATGCTTGTGTAACGGACTCGTCTCTGCGTTGTGTTTGAATTGACACCCAACACCATCTCACGCCTCAGGTGGTTGTTTATTTCTGTTAAAACATATTTTCATGAAGTGGTCAGTTTCTCAGCATCCCTACACACCGTCCTGCAATGACGAGTGTATATTAGCTATAATGCTATTATTTGGTACCATGAAAGAAGCAAAATACTTTATAAGCATTATAAAAAGATTTAAAAAAATACATTTTCCCTGGAGCACTTACTGCCCACAACCACTCTTTTTACTGGCGCGAACCTAACTGATCCCGCCGGATGCAGTTTCCAGAATGCCGCCAGCCAATTAACATTATGAAGGGGTGGATCTATTTCCCTTAAAGGGCTACACACATAATAACCCGAGCAAGTGGAAATAACTATTTGAACCTGTTACACTCCCCCTTGCTGAATTCCACTTGCTCCCACACAAACCATGAATACCAAAACAACCCTGACCCCAACCAAACCCAGGTACAGAATAAAAAAAATCTATATACAGGGGAAAAAACAAACAAAAAAAAGTGTCCCAATGCACCGGGAAAATGACAATTCAGTTCAATGCTTACATTATTCCTTACAGGAATTAAAGTGAGAAGAAGATGGCCAATCCTCTAAACACTCGTAGATCAACATGCCCTTTACTTTTTTTTCCACAACAAGAGACTAGATACCTGCCTCTAGATACATATACAGCATAATACACTTTCCAAACACATGCTGAAAATGTCCACATACAATAAAACCACATAACTGATACACATCCAGATGTGATACATCAATTGTATAAGGGAAAAGAAGAAGAAAAAAAACCCAATTATTTCATAACCCCCAAGTGATACATCCATATCTCTCTTTTTTTTTTTTTTCTACATCTACCCTATCCTAGAACCTTCTGCTGGTTCATCATCTCGATAAACCTTGTAACTGGTTTAAACAGTCACCCCGCTCTGGATCTTACACGGCTCAGTGAACTTTTGGCAGGAACGTTGCATACTAAAATGCTTTCAGACACTGAATTGGCTTTTGCGAAGTGACCAACCGTAGGTGTTAAAGCACTCAAGGGAACAGGTACAGGAATGTCAACCTGCTCTGCAGCCAAATTAGGTTTCTCAGATCCCCGTTGGGTCATTCTATAGTGGTCACTCCAATTATGCTCCACCTCATTAAGCCGGGCTGGCTCTACATCTTGTTCAGACTCAAGAACATCTGTATGTTCTTCCACGACCTCAGCGTCTGAGTCATTTGTTCCCTCAGAAGGCAGCTGCGAAACCCACTCTTGTGTTCGGTAGTTAGAAGCATCTTCAGACACATTAGCTACGTCATGATCCACACACTCTAAATCACTTAAGTGATTTTCTGTTGCTTCACTGCCCACAACATTTTCAGCAATCAGAAGAAAGTTGACTGACATTATCAGATTACGATGCACCGTTTCACAACACCAGTACGACTGTGCTGAATTCTGTAAGTATGACTCTCTCCGTTAAATCCCACCACAGTATAGATCGTATTCTCCCAAAGGTCAGCAACTTCCATTTTCCACGAATTCCTTTGTTGGCAAGCAACACTCGATCACCCACTTCAATAGGTCCACCTTTGATCTTTCTATTGTACAACTCACTATGTCTCTTCAGCTGTTTCAAAGCCGATACCTGTGCAACATGCATCGCCTCTTTCATATCCCTCTGAAGGGTTAGCATGTAACTATCGTAATCCACATTATATATATATATATATATATATATATATATATATATACAATCAAAAAAAATATAAACGCAACACCTTTCTTTCTGC
>JBBPCY010072193.1:0-11234 GCA_037974405.1 Brachyalestes nurse | reverse complement strand
AGCCTTCCAAGAAGAGTGGAAGCTGTTATAGCTGCAAAGGGGGACCAACTCCATATTAAAGTCTATGGATTTGAATGAAATGTCATTTGACTGAAAAGTCCCTGTTGGTGTAATAGTCAGGCGTCCCAATGCTTTAGTGTATATAGTGCATTTAGATGCTGATCCACACATCTGTGAACAGAAGTGCATGAGCTTTGGTTTGTGACGGAACACTTGCAGTGAGTAGGGCAACCCTTCTCTACCCGATTCAGCTGATGGCTGTATGTTTCAGTTATTAGACAGCATTGATCCAATATCCAGTATCAAGCTAATAACCATAAAACATACTCAGTCAGACATTGGAGGACAAAAGAAAAATCCAATTTTGATCTAAATGATCTAGCCAGAAATGTTACAAAACTGCTTGTGTAACGCCAGCTTCCAGCCCAATATGTAGTTTCCTGTATTCATCTGTGGGGGCAGCAATTATTCTCTCCAGATTCTTAACGTACTGGGATTTGTAGTTTTACATTTTCCTTTAAAACTAGATTTGTCTCGGTTCCCAGAACAATTGAATCATGGGACATGTTCGGTCCTCCAGAACGTCAACCAAATGCCACGTAAACGCAGTACCAACGTTTTCTTCGCGTTCGTCAGGATTTCGGCAGAACTTGATGCCAAGATTCAGACACCAGTGTGAACAAGGCCTTATTCTCAAAGATCTGAGTTTCGTTTCATTGAGCTACTCGGAAGAGGATTGAACACGGACTGATGACCAGACATTCTCTAGCAGGATATTCTGGGTTCCTGGATGAGTCAACGCTGTGCTCTCTGAGGAATTTTGATAGGCTTGGCACTTCTGGGGGGATCTTCTCTGCTCCTGTAGACACTTCTCTATTCCTCTATTTGTAAATAATAATAATAATAATAATAATAATAATAATAATAATAATAAAAATACATTTTACTTATAAGTGCCTTTCACAACTCTCAAGGTCACTTTACAGAAAAACAGAAACAAAATTACATATAAAGACATTTTAATACATATACATACAAAAGGATATTTACATATGTATGTATGATAGTGGTATGAGGTGTGAGTAAGTCATGTGGGGTAAGCTAATCTGAACAGAAGAAAAAAACAACCATTTTAAAACTAATTTTGTTTTTTTTTTCAAAGATAATAGCTCTTATTGTGGTTTGTTGCAGTATTAAAGCCCTCGAAATGGCATTGCAAGCCTTTCCTGACTAATATTTCTTTCTCTATTGAATTTCCATTGAGTGCATCATAGTGTGCTGTTCTCACATTTCTGGAAAATTCCAATTTAGGTTAAGACAGAAGCAAATGAATCCAAAAGAGAATTTACTGTCTTGACACAGATTTCTCAAAGATATCTCATATGAAAGATCTTTAAAACAAAAACAAATGTTAATATTTTAATATTCTTTCAACCACGAGATTCTACCACATTTTACAAAGCTTAAGTTTGGATTCTTTTCATTTAAAATGCATAAGGCCATTTTAGAAGGAGTGGTTCTGTGAACTACTCTAGAGTTCAATATAGTTATATCAGTGTGGTTTCCACCCATTCGCTGCGTTCCTCTGTGTTTTTGTTATGGATAAGATTGACAACATTTTCTTGCTGCTTGTTTGACGTTAATGGTGGGCCCATTATCCTGAATGAACTTTAAATTCAGTCTCTCAGAGGGCGTTTGCTTCCTCGATTTTATTACCACAACTTTTGGAACAACATGATGATCTTCAAGTAATCAGGGAAGGAACTTTTCTCTCTGCTCTGTCCAAAATTCTGACGATTTTTCCAGATGTGTTGCAAGCTTGATGCATGTTAAACTATCAAGCAAAGAAAATTCATAACATTCTACAACTGCGATCCATTACTGAACATATTTAACATTTCTTCAAAATACAACAGCTGGCATCCAATAATCAAACTGACTTTTAAACCAGCATGTTGCCTTTAAAAGCACTTGTTTTGTTGGACAGATGTGAATGGATTTGTAAACACATACAAAGTAGTAGTATTTTCCAGATTTTGGTTCTGAATATATTGCCTTTGAACCAGGAATTACATTTCACATTTGTTTAACACAGGAACATGACACCCCAGCACATCAAATACAGTCCAAATTGCAGGAAATAACCACTGCGGTCCAAACAAGCAGACTTTAAAAAAACGTAACTGTCAAAAACGACGCACCACCTAAGCCATGTTTTTCCGGGCCACTGAAATGCTATAAAATTACAGAAAATATGTTTCATATTCAGTGTATGCTGGTAAACACTGAGTCTGTGTTTGCTTAAGCCCATTTCCATTTAGACAAGTCAAGGAGTAAGCAGTGTTTACGACATGAACGCATGAGGATGATGTTTAAATATCTGCACACCACGGAATTTCTGGGAGTCAGTCTCTGTTATACTGATGAAACGTGCTGTACTGGGAAAGTACATGATTTTTAGTTTTTTGAGTTTTTAGTTTGAGCTTATGAAGATGTGTACTTTCCCACTGTTATAATTTGGTCAGATATGGGGTTTTGTTTTATTGTATATCAAACATAAAATGAAACTACTTTTAATTGAACGAAACATTTAAAATCATAATAATAGGAGACAAGAAGATAAGAAAGCACTACACAGCTCTAAAGCAGGAACAGAAACAGCAAGAAATGAACAGTTCAGTCATTCTTTATGAAGAGATGAATGTAAATTAAATACCAGTTTTTATTCAATGAAATACTGGTATTATCCAATCAGGATTACAGAAGTAAATATACAAAGTGCTTCTGATTGTCCAGACAACATACAGGGGAATATTTGGTACTTCTTGTCATTTTGTGTAAAGGTTTTTCTTCTGCTCTAAATACTGTACATAGTGGCCACATAGTCCATGTGAGTGCAATCGCCACTGGGGAACTGCAGTGTCCCATGTGTCACATATCAGAAAGGTCTGTACAGGGGTATTTGTACTTTTCCAAAATCAATACACTATTTTGGTCATGTCTGTATGTGGTCACTCATGAATTTAACATTTAAATGTATTTTTAAAAACTGACACCAAAAATAACATAAAACATTTTCAAAATATGCAGAACAAATTCCCACTCATGGGACACATGGAGCCAAGAAAAAAAATACTAGATAGATAAAACAGATAAAATGGAAAGTAGTTTATAAAAGCAGAAGACATAAAGGATGAATTCTGACTTGGGACCTATTGATGTAGCAGATGGCTACTAACATTGACCAATACATTTTATTGGTATCTCTGGGATGAATAAAGTATCTATCTATCTATCGATCTATCTATCAATCATGAAAAAACCCTACTATGTATAAATAACAGATTGTTTATTGTAATATCTGGCCTTTATTATTCACTTTCAGACTGTGTACTGGGCACATGAAAAAAATGAAAAGATTTAAATAATAAATAAATAAAAACGAGCTCTTAGTTAAATGTCCATTTAGTTAATGTACACTGTTACTTTCTGCTAATCAAGTTATTACAAGCTGGCTATGTTGACACTTTTTTAGACTATATTTTAGACTATATGGTTGATATTTTCATATCAGTGTGAACACAGTCCTGTAATTTACTCTAAAAACACATGATTACATATTATTAAAGTTTCACAAGTTTTACTGGAATGATTGCTGAATCATAGACAGCTAGTGATATGGATGAATCACATCCAAGAAGGATGATTTTCTTTGATGCCGACTACCTTGCTTAGGGCCCAAAGTATATCCAAGTAATGACAGAAAATAGGGATTAGATAGAAACTCAGATTTCACTGAAATTTCAAGGCAATATCATATTCAGAACAGTGCATTGTAGCTAAACGTGTTTATCATAGCCCTGAAGAGCAGAGCATTTCGCATCGCTGTTGTTACATAACAAATTTTGGATATTTGCATCAGCTCACAAATCTCTTATCATGCATCTATACTTGCCATGTGTCTCACGGATGCTCAGTATCTTCTGGAGCTTGGATAATAAGAAAGTCATGAGTCAAAACCTTCCATGTCTGAAGGATAATGTTCCTTTCATGCTACATTTCTGGCCTGGCTAAATTAGCCTGGCCTACTCTGATTATTAATGTAATCAGCTGCCTCATTCACAATGAATGGGAAATGCAAGTAATCTATGAACTGCACACTGAACTTTAAATCAATGCAACTCTAAGTACCACACACAGGCCAAAGCCTAGAATTTTCATGATTCCTGTGCCATGAATGAGGCTGGGCCTGGAAACAGTACGACTTTTCAGCTATGTGGGTTCGATGAAATGTTTGTCTTTGTGGCCAACATTCTGCGAGAGCAAAACCTGGCATGGAGTCCTTGGATAGAATCACTTAAACTGCAAGCACGGCAGCCTCTCTCTCCACAGGTTTCAGGACACCTTGGCATACTGTGCCTTAAAGGACAAAAAGAATAACCACAAAAAAGGAAAGGAAGTCCCACTAAAAAGTTGTCAGTAAGCTGCTACCACCAAGAGTCACCAATATCATGGCATTTTATAACCATGCTTCCATTGAAAGAATGTCGTTTTCTTGTCTTTACAAGTATAAACAACACCCGAGACTGATGACAAAATGACAGGAACAACAAATCAGCGAGAAAACCCAAGATTGCAAAACAACCATATGAGGTCATGGACAGCTGATGATGTTTGGTCACATCTGGAATCTTTTATTTCCTCTTCCACATGTGCGAGACATTCATTTCAATCCTCAGGACTACAGCTTACGTTCTCTTGCCCCTCAAAGATCATTCCAAATCCTTGCTCGTAAGTGGTTTTATAAGTGAGCACGCACGTGTTTGTGTGCAGAGTGGGGAGTGTCCATGTTACATAATCAGTATGACTTCAGGATTCCAGCTATTGTTGCTTTAGGAGTCAACAGCAGAGGGAGAGACACTGGAGAGTTATGACTTTGAGTCCTGGGCTAAAGTGCTAAAAAGTGTTAAACATTAAACACAGTCCTCTGCTGAAAACTACAACAAAAAACAGGAGAAAAACATGAGTAACATTTGTTGAGCAGAACCTATAGGTCTGGGGGTTTGGGATTTGAAGGTTTGGGGTTTGTTTTTTGCGATGTTATCTGTGTGGCTTTATTGGCCAGTAATTTACAATTTGCTCAAACAGTAGCAACATCACTAGGTTTATATTGAGAGCTTTATATATATCTTTGCTGCCATCTGGTGGCAGATTAAACTAAACAAAAAGGTAGTCAAATACTGCCACCTTGTGGAGGAGGAACATTGGTGCTCTTTATATTGTTCAGTTTTAGGGACAGACTTAAAAAAAAAACTCATGTCTAGTCATGTAAACTCATGGCAGTACAAGATTTAATCAAGATTAATTTGTTTGTAAATTAGTTTATATTTCATTTATACACCAACTGAAGTGCTTACAACATAATTTTTGGTCAGGAATATAGACTAGAACAAAAGTATTATGCTTTCACCAGCATTGCTTCGAAAAGGCTGAAGACGTTAGATCTGTGATCTCCAGCCCGGGTCCTGGAGAGCCAACTTATGGAGAACACATGACTGGCTGGAGCTTTCGGATTGGATTAGATGTTAAGATGCAGGTTAGACCTGAACAAGGCAGGATAGTAGATGTCCAGTAGGGGGGTTGAGGAACACTGCTTTAGATTTTAGACTGCTGTTATGATGTGATCACAACACAACAGTTCCTTACATTAACAAGCTGTCAAATGAAAAACAAATGTTCACCTGACACACACAAACTAGCAAGTAGCAGCTATGGGTAATATCGAGTTTATTCCTGTGCACATACTGCACAGTACAGTTTACACACTGGAAACCATTGAAAGCATAAATAAATGAATAGATAGATAGATAGATAGATAGATAGATAGATAGATAGATAGATCAAAATGAAAATATTTATCTTAGTATTGACTAGACAGTGTGTAAATACTGTGTTAGAATTAAGCCTGTTTTTGACCTATTGTAGAACTGTGCTCCTCAAGAAATAGTCAATATAGTATTAGGCCTATTTCTGTGAATTGCACTAATGCAATTGTTTATCGTCTGCCTTTTTCTCCATAGTGTAACGCACATGCACCCTGGCATTCATATGATGCAGAGACAACATGACTCATTAGACCAGGATGCCTTCTTCTATTGCTTCACGTTCCATTTCTGATAATAACGTGTCCGATTGTAGTTGCTTTCGACAATGGACAGGGTCAGCATGGGCACTCCGACCAGGCTGCAGCTGTGCAGCCCCATACACAACTAACTGCGATGCACTATGTGCTATATTACCTTCCTATCATAGCCATCATTTACCTTTTTTGGGCAATCTACAGTAGTTCTTTTGTGAGAGGGGACCAGATGGACTAGCCTTCCCTTGTGCACATCATTGAGTTTTTTCTGTGTAGGGGTGGGCAATATAACAACATTGATCGGTACTGTGGTCAGAAAAACGGTCGACTGTGTATTTATATAAACACTGAATGGGGTGCAAATGCGGTGGTAGTCTTTATTAACTACTCGGAAATGGTACAATTTATCCCAGTGATATTTCAGCCTTTTTGTCTGCCTCGGAAGTTACGCTCGACTGCAGTGCTAGCCGTGTACGTACCACCTAGTGCCAAAGCAAACCAAGAGCTAGCTGAACTTACAAAGTTGCAAACAACCTGAAAATCGCACACCCCAGTGGGTTTATCATCACGGCTGGCAACTTCAACCATGCCAATGTGAAGTCGATACTACCATATTTCTACCTGCACGTAGACTTTGCAACCAGTGGAGAAAACTGTTTGGATGATGTTAACACCAACGTGAACGATGCGTACAGAGCAGAACCATACCAACCTTTAACCACCTCAGATAACATCTCTGTAAATATGATTCCAGCCTACAAATCTCTTCTCAAACAGACCAGACCAGTGAACAGAGAAATGAGTGTGGCCAGAGAGGGCCATTTCAGCACTACAAGGCTGTTTTGAGTACAATAGAATAGGTTCAAGGAAGTTGCCACTAATGGGAACTGTGTTAACCTGGAGGAGTACACACCATCAGTGACTGGATACATCAGTAAGTGCACAGAGGATGTTACTCTCACCAAAACCATCAATAATGGAGCAAACGAGAAACACTGCTGATGTCCAGCACCTACTGAAAGCCAGAGATGGTGTATCTGGTGACATAGAGGTCCTCAGCATTGCGTAAGATAACCTGTCTCAGGCAATCAAGACTGCAAAACTTGCATATGCCCAGAAGATCCAGGGACACTTTCAGAACTCCAAGGACACAAAGAGCCTGTGGAGAGGCATCCAGACAATCACAGACTACAAAGCAACAGCTCTATTCTATGACTACAATGCTTCTCTTTCTGATGTCTGGAAAACATGTGCAAAGCTTAGAGTCTGTTGACATACCTGGTGGGAGCTGAAGGACTGTGCAAACTGGCTGGGATCTTCACCAATGTCTTCAACACCTCCGTGAGACATGCAATTGTCCCGTTATGTTCCAAAACCACTACAAATGTCCCAAAGATGCGGAATGTAATCCAGCTGACTATTTACTGTACTGTAGCACCATTTATGATGAAGTGGTTCTAGAGACTCGTCATGAACCTATCAAGGCCAGCCTCCCCAGTACGTTGGACCCTTTCCACTTTGATGGAAGCTAACAGGTCTGCTGGAGATGCTGCATCAACTGCACCTCACCCATCACTAATGGCGGCCTAGTGGGTAGGATACTTGGGTTCAAATCCTACCTTCAGCATAACTCCACTGGGTTCCTGAGCAAGACCCTTAATCCCAAGTTTCTCCAGGGGGTAGCTGGAATGGAAGTCGCTTTGGATAAAAGCGTCTGCTAAAAAACTCATATGTGAGAATGCTGTTCATCGATTTCAACTCAGCTTTCAATAACATAATCCCACAGAGGCTAAGCGTAAAGCTGAATGTGTTGCAATTTGGTTGTGGACGTTCTACTGGAAAGACCAAAATCAGCATCATCACATCGAACACAGGTGCACCACAGGGCTGGGTTCTCATCCCATTGCTCTTCACTGTGCTAACCCACGACTGCTCTGCATAGTTCAGCACTGATCACCTCAGAGTTTACTGACGATACCACAATAGTGGGTGTCATCAAGAGCAACGACAAGACAGCTCACAGGTAGAAGATGACTAAACTCACTTCCTAGCGCATGGAAAGAGATGATTGTGGACTTCAAGGAAACATGCACTGATCGCTCTTCACTTGCCATTAACTGTTCCACCGAGAGGATCAGCAGAATCACATTCCTGGGCGGCCACATCTCAGACCATCTCCCCTGGTCAATAAACACCTCCTCCCTGGCTAGGAAAGCATAACAGCATCTTCACTTTTTACAAAAACCTCACCACATTCTACTGGAGCACCATCAAAAGTGTCTTAACCAGTTACATCACAGTCTGGGTTGGGAGCTGTACTGCCTTCGATCACAACACCCTGCATAATATTGTGAGAGCAGCTCTGCCTTGCCTGCAGGACACCCAGCACAAACTCTGCACTGGAAGAGCATGCAGCATTGTGGAGGACAAAGCTCAGACCTTTCACAGTTTGTTTGCTCTTTTACCATCAGGCAGGCAGTACCATAGCATCTGCCTGGGCACCTCCAGACTGTACAATAGCTTCATACCACAAGCTGTCAGACTTCTCAGCACACACGGTTTCTCACCAAAGCAAACGGTCTTATAAAAAATCATTTCATTCACTTCTGTTTACTCATTTTACTCCAACTGGACTGTGAACTGCACTTGCACTTTTACCTTAACCTACCTCCCTATATATTAAATAAATAGTCTTGAACATTTTTTTCCACTCACATGCTGCCAAATGACTGTACAGGTGCTATATCCCATAGCAATACAGAGATGCTTCTAAATGTCTGTTCTTTGTAATAATTCATGTGCTGTGAATGCACAATATGTTCAGATGCTGGCAGTGTCCTTCCATGTGCAATATTAGAAGCTCCAGAAGACAGATCATATTCCTCAATCTCTGAATTTCCACATGCTGAAATGGCTGTTTTTCACATGCAATTTCTTTACATCCATCTCACCATTTTACTCTGTTCATACTGTTATGTGCAGTACTCCGCTGCCCAGTGTGGCTCAACAAATTGTTCTTTTTTTAATTACATCTACATACATGTTTTTTGTTTATATTGTCTTGTGTCTTATCTCTAATGTCCACTATCTTCAGACAGGTATTGCCATTGTGTGGTATTGTTGTGTACTGTTATACTGTATGTGCGCTGTGATGACAGAGGAACATTGTTTCATCTCACTATTTATTTGTAAACAGTTGGTGACAAAGTGAACCTTAACCTTAGCTTTCATTAGCATGGCATAGATTCATCAGTACTTAAAGAATACTGATATGTAATATGTGTTCATTTCATCAATGAAGGGCTAGGGCTGGGCAATCTGATAATACTTCTTGCTATTGTGATAAATCTCGTCACAATATGCTGTTCTGAGTATATCAAAAATATTGTCAGTGCTTCTAGTTGCAGAAGTAGTCCTGGTTAATTACATTTAGTACAGCACAGAATGTGAAATATTGAATAACAATGATCTATTTTCAAAGTTTTTTCATACATTTTTTGGCAGAGCTGGTCCTATTTTGCCTGTCCATTTTACCAATATTCAAAAGAAATAATTATAGCAAGAACAAATATAGTGATATTTTTTATATCACTCAGTTTATGAAAGGTTGAATCAATATTCTACTCATAAGATATTTAAATGTGGCACCAATGACTCAAAATCACAATTCAGAAAAAGAAAATATTGTGATGCATATAATACACATACATTTATACGCAATCACAAATATACATACAATATATATATACACATAATCCATAATCATAAAAATGCCTTGAAAAATTATACCATTTTGTTTTCTTCCCACACAATCGGAGTATGTGCTTCTATAGATGACCCATCCATTTTTGTGTCCAGGGCAACAGTGATTGTTGAGCATTAAGAGAATGTTAAAGAGCTTGTTCTTCTATTGTTTGAACCTTTATTTGTTAATAGTTACATAACAAACTGTTAGCTCGGGGCTTATTTTTGGCTTGCTACGTGGCATCACCCACTATTGAACCAACTGGTACAGGAATTAGGAATTTTACTTAATAAATTGTCTGAATTAAGATACCAATGAAATGTTTTGCATGTTATTTTCCCAGTTGTGCTTCATTAAACATGTTTAGTTTCATCATGAAAAATTTCATTTCAGACAACAGAAATCAGAGACACCATCCTGAAGGGAAAGCCTTTTTGAGTAAAGGACTAGGGAGTGTCACAGTTTTACCTTCTTCTGGGGCTATGAATTAAACTCACTTAGGTTTAAATGGGTTTTACATGAGGTAAAATGGTCAATTCTGCAGGACTGGAGTCACCACACCATATCTGGAATAAATGAATAGTCTCAGGGTGTCACTGAGAAACGTCCAGCTACAGACCTAATGCCCAGTATAGACTTTTGGGTGGTCCCTGGCGAAAGATGACAACCGTGAAAGAATCGTGATGATTTCTTTTGTCATGGCTCCTAAAGGGTGGTCCTACATCATACGGTGAGAAACGTTCAAAGACGGTCGTTGTCATGGTCTTGCAACCAAAGATAGCCTACAATTATTTTCTGACCATGTCAGAAATTCAGGATGACCATCTCACAGTGCGTGTAGTGCTACGACCTATGTCTACTGACACGCCAATAAAAACGCAGCATGAAATCAACCATTTATCAACACAACAGAGAGTGCAAAATGCAAACAGCATGGAGGATAAATGAAGGAACACCAGTGCGTGGTACCGGTATTTTTCACCACACACACTAAAAGCTGGATTGTCAGAGCACAAGTCATCTTCTGTTAGTGCAGCACTAGCACATGCACATGTTCTTCTATACAAATTTGCACCGTAGCTTACAGTTCAGTAGGTGCTATCATCTACATACATGTTGACACCTAACAAGGTATTCAGAATGTAACAGGAATAAATATAATAAAAATAAAAATACAAAATGTTATAGAATGCAGACCTGCCATAGCTTTGTCAAGATGATTGTGAAAGCCAGAAAAAGTTGATCATTTAGATGCTGATTTTCTCATTCCTACATATACAGACCCTTTCCAAAAAATTAGAATATCATGGAAAAGTTTATTTATTTCCATAATTCCATTCAAAATGTTAC
>JBBPCY010072192.1:0-11234 GCA_037974405.1 Brachyalestes nurse | reverse complement strand
GGCCCTGAATCTATAATCTATGAAAGTGTAACATTTTGAATGGAATTATGGAAATAAATAAACTTTTCCATGATATTGTAATTTTTTGGAAAGGGTCTGTACTATTCTCTTGGCTATGATTTTGTTTACTGTCATTCTAATCGTAGACACAGTACAGAGTAAAATGAGACAATGTTCCTTCAGGACCGGGATCCAACACAAAGAACAAAAACAGAAACAACACAAGACTATATAAAGTGCGGCCAGTAAAAAATAGCTGCAGTACAAGACAACATACTGTGCATCCGACAGGAGCAGTAACAGTACTATTAAAGTAAACTAAAGTACAGTAAAAGTAAAGTGGCTCCTTATAGTCATGTATGAACATGCCACAGCACAGCACAGCACACCACACAATGTGAACAGTGTGAAATTCTTTTTCTGTATTTAACCCATTCACCAAGTGAAGCAGGGGCTGCCACCAACTGGGGTCACCCAAGGAGCAGTGTGTGGGGACGGGACCTTGCTTATGGGAACCTCAGTGGTGTCACTAGCAGTCCTGGGATTATTGTGACATACTGAATACTGGTTGAGTAGTTGAGTGTGCAAAAATGCAAAGATAGAAATAAATAATTGTTCATTGTTCAAGTAAATTATATGATGAACAAGAAACTCAAAAATCATATAAATCTCGGAAAACTGTCAAAGCACCCATAAATAAAGACAGAGGTTGGCTCCATTACATTTTGTCGACGTTTAGATACCATTTGTTCTCGTTAAGCCTTCTGTTATCACTTGATGTCTCTTTCACAGCTGTATCTCTCTCCCCGCTGTTCTAAGCTGACCTAACAGCACGTAGTGGAAGCAATACTAAGCACACATCGGAACGGCACTAGAACTGTCCTCGGCTCATTTCCATCGTCTCTCAGTGTTTATGAGCTGAAAGGTCAGTAATTTCCTCAATGATTATGGACCATCATTTCAGTGGTACGTACTCACTGACTCTCTCACTTTCCACAGGTCCTGGCCGCCTCCATGTGATCGTAATTCATGACTGATTAGCTTGTTCCTTTCAACATCCAGCCCCAAGCTACTCGCATGACTCATAGCGGACTACTCCGCATACCAGCCGGGGGAAGATTGAACCTCAAACTGCAGGGGCCCGCCTGTAGGCCCACGCATTCAATTTCTCAGTCTCGTCACTACATAACTTAAATATTAGTTTTATACCAGTTACTGAAAAATTTATAGTAATTATTAAATAATACGTCTTAAAATCAACACGCTTTGGAAATCTTTGAACTAGCTGAGCTTTTTCGCTTGATGGTAGTTGGGAAAGTGGGATGGGGTGTTGATTGATTATTGCTTAAACATTTTTCCCTACGTGCTAGTCCATGGTGTTCCAGCCTAAAATAAGAAGATGTTTTTGGCATTATTTGTCTCAAAGAAAGAGTTTTTTTCATTTTAAAGCATTTTATTTTGTGTATGTGTGGACAGCTTTATCATAAAGTATTTTTATTTTCAATAATCTGCTAAAATATTCTTATCATGTGAATGCAGGGTTCTAAAGCTTTTGTTAGTTTGCTGCTTGTTGATTTATCTATAGATCTCACATGAGCCCTGTCACTGTAATATTTTGACTGATATTATGACTGATTTTGCTGGTATCAAAATTCAATAAACAACATCTTTCATAGAAGTAGCTAGAAATAACATTTACCCATAGAGCTAGCAATGGAACTTGATATTTTACAGCTGTATTTGAATAACAGGGTTACAGTCATATCAAAAGAAAGCCTATACTAGTACAGATGATTTGAAGGCTCAAACTAGGAAAGCATTCATAACATATACAGTACTGTGTAAAAAGTCTTAGACTCTTGTGCAAACTGATTGAAGCCATTTATATGAGCAGTAATGGAGTTTCTGCCAGCAAATACACAAGTTCATATTAGAATAAATATAAATAAACAATAAAGCACTGGATAATATCAAGATTTGTTTTGCTTGTAAAAAGTACTTGATGTTTTGTGAGCTGGTCAGAAGAACACAGGTTTGGTTCCAGATTTCACCTCAATGCCTCCAACCTTTGGATGGATTTGTGAAACTCCATCAGCAGCTTCAGATTTAATCTAATAAAGTATTGATTGAGCTGAACCAGGTATTTGAGATATTTGATAAGAACTACAATGCAATAAAACACACAGACATACATAAAATCCCTATTTACTGCATTCATATTATTTGTATACATTCTACTATTGGATTTTAAAAACATACAGCTAAACAGGTTTCAAATATTTTTTTCTCGGGTGTCTAAGACTTTCGCACTGTACCTTGTATATATATATTTTCATTAGTAGTTTAACATGTTAACACATTATAAACATGTTTAAACTTTAATTCTAAAACATTTAGACAG
This sequence comes from Brachyalestes nurse, assembly GCA_037974405.1. Lineage (NCBI taxonomy): Eukaryota > Metazoa > Chordata > Actinopteri > Characiformes > Alestidae > Brachyalestes > Brachyalestes nurse. Next base: position 8,833 of record JBBPCY010072192.1, on the reverse strand, counting down.
CAAATGTTCTTTGAGCTCATGACACCCATCCTGAGAGGCTTTCACACATGACATAATTGCTTACATGCTGAGTTTGTTTCACTGGTTGATGGCCAGCACACTGAGATGAAGAATTTTCAAGACTTCAGCCAGTCCTGCCCTGATCAAACATTCCCTATGAACACCAACAAAACGATGGCTGGGTTGGTGTGCCATGTGTGTTTGTGATTGTTGGCAGGGCTGAGAATATTACCGCCCATTAACACTACACTGCGAAATCATCTGTGTGAAATGACCACCTACAACGTACACTGGAGATCAGATTCAACATGGAAGGCGATTATTTGGCCTGAGTGAATTTGCTTTGAAGTTCTGAAGTGCTGACATTGGCCTGTCTTTCCCCAAACTTTCTAAATCCAACAGAAAGGGTTTGTTAGAATATAGGTTATGGAATGCAGAATCCATGTCTAACCAAATCCAAAGTTAGGTCATTTACTTTAGCTGCTTGAAAGTTACATATATATAACGTAACTTATATATGTTGGTAAACCTTGGTAAACCTCCTGCAGTTTACTTATCTGAAACTCAGCCTCAAAATTGAAACTCTTGGTTTTGGAAAACAACCAGTGGTTGATTATGTAGCACACGATCATATCAGATGCTTGTATTTTAACCAGATGGTTTCAATAGACATATGGACAAGGAAACAAAATATGGAAAATGTTTACTATAATTATTATTAATATTATTACAGAGCTCCTGATGGCGACTAAAATGGTCGCTAACGCTAGATTTTTTATTTTGCGACTAGTTTTTTCATTTTAGTCACCAATGACTGTCTCTCACAACCAAGAGAAATTAAAATAAAAGTACAAGAAATGTGACATCTCATAGTGCAGATAAGCTCAACCCGAGTGTGCTGTTTCTACTACACTATCACATGATTAGTAAGGGAATTTAGGGAATTTCAGCTCTTTTTAATGAGTCAGATCATTTGCATCAGATCACTAAGAAGATCCGGCTCTTTTGGATCCCAAACGCATAGACATATAGATTCGACTTGCATTTACTGTTCCCAGTTCACATGATACGGCAGCGCATGGTCATACTGCGAGCATACACATTCAGACTCCATGACAAAAAATGCAAACATTTTATTGTATACACATGGGCTTTAGAAATAATATATACAGGACTGGATCTAAACTCCTTGGAACAGAACCGTCTTACACAGCTTTTTCCGTGTGTTGCCACTCTGTGATTTAAGAGTGTTCTGTCTGGCAATGTGGTTCTTAGTTCTTGTAAGACAGTCACAACTAAAGACAAGAGCATAAAATGATGGTTGTCAACTCCAAACTGTGGCCCCGACAAAACTGATTAGAAATACAGTGATACAGTGCCCTGGTGTTGACTGTCAGACAACATGCTCCCGTACTTTAACCACCTTGACTGTCCTCTCAGAAGGAATCACGACACATAGGGCAGCTTTCTCAAAATGTGTCAAATGACAAACATTGGTAAGGTTGAACAACTTTTGATTATATTTGGCCATTATAAAATCCTGTATTATGTTGACTACATTTAGCCAAAACATTGTTTGGAGTCTGATTTGAACACAGGAATGCATAGCTTTGCTAGCTTAGCCTGGCTTAGCTAAGGTTAAGGTTTATAAAACAGGATTTTAAAATGGCCAAATAAAATCAGAACAATTGCTCAGCCTTACCTATGAAAGGTAATCCCTCGGGATCTTGTTTGGAGCGTACAGCCCCATGCAGAACACGCATGAAGCATTTTTATCCACTACTTCTCTCCACAGCAGTGCCTAGCATAATATGGTGGCGACGTTGATGTACGATGCAGCTGGTGTAGGAATTTAACAGACACTGGCATGGAATGGTTGTTATATTCATAAAGTTGCTGATTTAAAAATAAATTGCAGTGGTCTCTTATTTTTTTCAGAACTGTATATCGTTGTGAGTGTTTGTGTGTTACTATGGACTGCTAAAGATAAGTAAGCTATGGGATGAAAAATCTACATCCAATGAAGTCACATGTTCAGGAGAGAATCAGCAGGACAGCCACATGTGCAGCAAATCACCAAAGGTCTACAAATGTAAGAAGTCTCTCTTAAAATGCAGTCAATACAAAATGATGCAAACAAACCCTACTCTGTTAATCAATACAGCTTTGAATAGTTTTACTTTTCTGCCTCCTGCCAATACAGAATATGTAAAAATTAATGGGTTTAGCGAAGCTGACTATTATCTGGTGGACCTTGAGCTTTGATCATCTTCTAAAATGTGCAGAGCCTGGAGAGAGGGGGCGGAGGGGGTGGGTTCCAGGAGCGAGGTTGAGCACCACTCTTCTATTCTATACCTGATATTAAAGTGCAGTTTCAGAGGAGATTCTCAGGCTTAATGTTTCCTGAGAACAGAGTGAGCAGGGCTAAAGAGGGGGGACTAAACATGGCTAGTTTAAGGGAGGAGCCAGGACTAAACATGGCTAGTTTAAGGGAGGAGCCAGGACTAAACATGGGTGGTCTATTGTACTGGCAATGTCTCATGCAATATTTATGTTACAAAAGTAGTAAATTATATTTTTCTTAATTTAGCACTTAAGTGCATGAAAATGTATATATTTCCACGGAAAAAATCTGTGACGTCCGGGCTTCGTCTGCCACACCCCTCATCCTTGTGCTGGGTTGTTTGTTTGGGCGCAGTGCTTAGCAACCCAGTACAGGACGAGGGGCGTGGCGGACGAGGGCCAGAAATCACAAAAGTAAAAAAAAATGCGGAGGATATCTGCAGTTTCCGCGTTAGTGCGGGGGTTTCAGTGAACAGGTATTAGTTCAGTTCTCAGAAAAATCTGTAATGGACTGAAATCGCGACTGCTGATCTGCATTAAAGCGGGGCTTTACTATATATGTGTATGTGTGTGTGTATATTAGATGATTGTTTTGGGAAATCCGAAAAGTCCCATATATGGGGTTACACAGTTACACAGCTACATTTCTGTAAATCTCAGCCTTAGCATTAATGTAATCAAATCAAATATAAAACCAAAACTCTGTTTTATCTAGTTTGTTATAGAAAAACAAGGTACCCTCAGAGTCAATAATAAATTACTTATGGTTTTTTCTCTAAAACCGTTTTTGTTTGGAATTTTCAATCACGTGTGTGAAAAACAACAGTGACGTGCACAATCTATACAGACACACTCCCACACATTACAAAAGCAATAACCAGAAAATTTTTTTTATTAAAAATGTACCTTTATTATACGGTTGTGATGAATAGCCTTTATTCTATTGGTTCTGCTGCTTCTGCTTGCTTCTTCGTTCTGTCCACTTTGTGGCCATAACAATGCAAATTTCCCATCTGTGGGACTAATAAGAGGTTTTCATATCTTATCTTTGGACACAACCATTCTTCTTGTTTAAAGAACATCTGTTACAGATGTGCCTAAAATCCATCTGTGCTCTACTGTTTTTATTAACTACTCATAAAAGTGTTTTTTGTCAAGGATACCTATATTTAATATCACTTTTAACTCAAGTGGCAGATGGACCATAGCAATATGGTCTTGCCATATAACCAAGGTCGGTGGGGTCAGTTTGTAGTCAAACAGGACATTAACAGCCTCACATGGAGCGTTTGGTTCTACGCTTGCTCCAGTTTTGTGGATGTTTTATGTGAGTGATATTCAGTGATTAAATGTTCTACACTCATTAACTGCAAAATTATGCTGATCGCACTCCTCGTTCTCGGACCATAAGAGCCTGAAAAATCCATTTACCACCAAGCATTGTATTAATGTTGTAAATGTGTTCTCCAGGACATGCAAGCTTGCACATTTTCAGCCTGAACGCCGTTTATATTCAGAATGTCTCCTTGCATATTATGAGTATCTGACCGTGACTGATGGAAAAATCAATCTAGTGAAATACAAATGGAAATATTGACCAAGCTACAAATCAAGTTGAGATTTGTTCCATAGGAATATTAATGTCCTTTATAACTTTAAACACTCCGACACATTATTCTGTCCAATATGTTTTCCCAACTACACATTTGTCAAACTTCGATAAGTTGTGAAGGTTAAAAAAAGATTATTTGGGTTTTCAGTGACTGCGTTTCTGCACAGTTAACAGTTGATATGTAAACTAAGTCATTCAGAGTGGGTTGATATGTAATGGTTCACAACAGGGAAACATAGGGAGTCAGACACAAATATTTTATTTACTGTCCAAATTACCAGTGAGTTTTTATATGTAAAGATAATGATGGTAAAATAGTGATCAGTCTAAAAAAGTAAACTGGAAACTTAACAATATAACCCCCAAACAAGAGCCTAAATTCATTGTGTTGTTCAACCTGGTAACAGTAAGAACAAAAGAACTCATTTAAGGTATTGATGGATTCATTTCTATGAATGTTTTGTGAAAGCACAAGACTAGAATAAACTTGACTACATTTTATTAGTTCCAGGTGGAAGCTTTAGGTGTTGATAGCAACATAACATACTACTAAGGGCAATATAAGAGAATGCTAGAAAACGAAAAATAAACACTATATGGGACGCCTGACCCTCACACCTACAGGGACTTTAATGACATTGCTTTCAAATCCATATACAAAGTTGGTCCCACCTTTACAGCTCAAATTCTTTTTTAAAATACATGTTTAATGTGAATAGTACACATTGTAACAGATGTATAGATGTATCCAGTGACTAGTGCTTTTAACCACAAATAGGATAGATTTCAAAGCCATGTTAAAAAAAAAGTCATGTCAGCCATCCCTTGGCATGGGGGAGTGTGGTTCTCATCTTCTAACAGTCACATAGCAATAAATGTTAGATTTACTGCATTCAGTCAAGTCCTTGAGAATGAGTAGTGCAATTGTACCAGGTCAGGAGGTCGCAGAGGAAGAAATATGATCCTGCAAAGACCTTGGATTGACATTCTTTTGATTTATACCATTTAGTTATGCTGGTCATGGAAATACAGCAATGATTATGATTCTAACAATTCATTTGTTAGCAATGCAAAATACATTTATTTGATTGTATGCAAATACAAAAATGTGATGGAATATGATTGCATTATTTGAACATCAAAGGTCTCGATTAACCTAGCCCACTCGCGCACATCAGACTGTAGATTTTTCACCTCCCAGCTTGACCTCATTAGTGGGTTCCAGACCAACACTAATACTGTCCTCATTTTTTTTTCATTCAAAATGTCATTTGAATTGTGAGCTCAGGGAACCATTTCCCCCTTAATGTTCACTCAAAGTCCTATTGTAGAACTGACCCTCATCACTTCAAGCCTACAGAGTTTCATCTCGTCTTGTCTCAGGTCTTCAGTAGAGAATTGTAGTCTAGTTATTAGATGCATTGCATAATACAACCTTATTAAAAGCTGTCAGGCTCAACACGGCTTCAAATAAATCTACAGAAGAGCCTTCAGTCTGATGGACAGAACCGAAGCAACACACAGTAATGGGGTTTTGAAAGAAAGAGGCAACTTGAAATCATTTAAAGGAATGTGACCTGGAACTTATTAATTCTTCAGCTAGATTATTTGAGTTGAATTAATTGTGCAATTGCTGGCATACCTGCTATCCAGCCTACATACCAGTCAACAGTTTTTTTGTTGTTTTTCCTCTTTAATTTAAAGTAGAGTAAAGTGGTCCTTATTGTCATGGGTGAACACACCACACAGTGCAATTTTTTTCTGCATATAACTCATTTACTGAAGTGAAGCAGCGGGCAGCCAGCAATACAGCACCCGGGGAGCAGTGTGTGGTGGATGGTGCCACTGGCAGGCATGGGATTCAAACCCATGACCTTCCGATCGCAGGGGCAACTCCCTAACCACCAGGCCACCAGCTGCCCCAAAAGCAAAGCCTTCCCTGACAGGGAGTCACGTGGGCTACGGAATTGAGAGCACCAAATCCTAACCACCAGATCCCCAGGGAAAGAAGTTTAAACACCACGTTCACTTGTTGCAGTGCTTCTTTCTATCCATCAGACAGAGGATCTGTAGAAAAACTGACAGGCAAGGTTACACACATTGGGTGGCAACAAAAAAAATGATTAATTTACTGCATTTAGGTTTGCAGTCCTTACTGAATCAATTCTGTTCTATTTTTCAGGCTGAAATTTCAAGTCCAAGTCTCCGCGTCTCTAGTCTATCAGTTAAGGAAAAGTGTGGGTTAGGTTCCGAGTCAGTCATCGTGACTCGCTCACTCGAATCCCTGTCTCTGATTTCTTACACTATTAATGGGCTTAATCACATGCTTCCCTTCAACTTAGTCTACAGCAAAAAAAATAAAAAATAAAGGTATGTGAATTTAATTTTAGATGCTTGTATATTTACTAATATAAAAAAATAATGCATCACTGAAAACAGTAATGGATGGAATTTTTTAATACAAATTTACTTCCACATTTCTGAAGGCATTTATGGCCTAAAGTAAGAGAAGTAACACATTTTTACTGAATAATATGAGTGATGTACACACCTGCACTGAATGAATTGAGTGTGTTAATCAGTATGTACTTTGTTGTAAGCTTAAGAAACTAAAGTACAAAATGACTGTAATATACACACAGGTGCACATATGCAATCATGATAAATGATACTGATCAAACTGTTTGCAAGCAAAGCTTGACAAGTAGTACTAAGGCTTGGGAGTATAAGCAGAGACTGAAGGCTCATACTAGTTTGTTAGTCCAAACACACACTTACGTACTGCCCCACCACGAAGCCTCCAAGATATCAGTTAGATTAGTTATGCTTGGTTCAGTCTGAGAAATTGTGTTTCTGATTGAACATGACATGAGCCGCATTTTCTTAGTTTTTTTTCTTGCCTTGTGTGCGCACATGTGTGTATTGGTCTCGCCACCCCTGAGCTTCATTATCCAAACACATGAAACATCAATCATGCACACACTACTGCTTCCAGTTTGTAAATCTTGTCAGGTGTCATGTGACTAACAGTATTGCCATGCATCATTGAAGCATCGTTAACAGTTGTTAAAAATAGATGTCTGTGTCCCAAATGCAATTTCAGTTGGAAGTGGGCTTACAATATTTTTCATGTACGGTAAAAATGTGATACTGTTGTGAGAAGTTTTACAGAATTGTAGTATATCTCAATTACCATAATATTTTTATTTTTTTTGCGTGATTTCTGTCACTATTCTGAATGGAAACTGACTCATATATTTACTCTATATAATGGAATAAAATATCTTCCCTGTAACTCTATAATCAGATGAACTAGGGCACTGTTGGCTCTCTTTGTGTGAAATGATGTTACTTTGTGTTGAGCTGCTAGAGAGCAATGAGGCTTTGTTGCTTCGTCAGGTTTTGGTGGTCTTTAGCTTCTAAACATTCTTTAGTACTCCCTCACCTCAAATACTTTTTTTTAATGAGTAACAAAATAGACTTTATCATCTCATGGGATCAGAAATCAGTGTGAATGTATGTAGGTTTACTTTGCCCTGAATGCTGCACTGTATAGTGCAGGCCTGCTTTCCACTCTGATCAGCATATTAATGACAGACACCCACGACGCTGCGCCATTTTAACAGGCTTACTCACTTTAAAAATGAATATTATTCTCACAGGTTTCACTTCCCAATCCAGTGACATGAATGCTCCAATAAATTCAAATAATTTGCCAAGCATCACTTTTGGTAGCCTGTTTAAGGGTACACTCGCACCATGCCCGGATGTCTTGTTCTGTGCACAAACATGATTGTGCCCCCACCCTCCCACTGTCCTGCATTCCCATTTCTGCACTTAATGTTTCTGACAAGAGTGTACTTACATAATCCCATTCCTCACAGATTTATCCATTTCATCCAGTGAGCTGCCGTTTGTATACCGTACCTTTAGATACTGAGCTTACAGTTTTCAGCTCCTCACAACATTTTCAGATCTTGAAATTCTTGAGAACCTTAAGAAGATAGTCACCAATTTGACCAAATAGTTCTTGCGTGTTGTATCCAGTTGTTCCTGTATTCTCTCGTCTTCCCAAATATCCAGCAAACGTTGCCGTAGACCAGTCGTCCCTTTTCCGCCACGTTTGTTGCGACGTTCTCATTTGAGTTCCGTGCCAGAGCCCACCACCTCAAGTGTGCTTGGGGACAGTTCAGTGTACCATAGCTGGATAGAGTATAAAACGATCAATCTATCAAACAACGAACAAACTGGATCCAAACATCATGAACACAGTATGCGTTGGATAGCATGAGTGCACCTTGAAGTGTAGCTTGAAGTTTGGAGCAGCTCGTGTTAGGTAATACATCACCTGCAATGCTGTGAAAAAGACATTTGCTCCCTTCCTGGTTTCTTTTAGTGCTGTATATCTGTCACAATAAATGATTTGAGATCTTTAGACAAAATGCAGTCTTAAACAAAATGTGAGCATGAAAGACATGAATCTATGGTTCCAGCTATTTAAGGAGCTGAGTTTATCCAACATGAAGCGAGAAATTGCCTCTTTACAGTGTTGACAGTGAACCTCACTCATGAGTGCTGCTACAACGTTTTTACAAGTGCCATGATAAAAAGATGAGGAAAAAGACGGTGGAAATATGTCTGAAAAGTATTTCACAGAACCACAGAACCACAGTGTGAGCCAGTAAGGACTTTAGGAACGTTTGGGACCTGGCATCCATTTCAAACCATGTTTGTTAAATAGGACGTTCACATTTGAGTTCCGTGCCCAAGCCCACCTTCCCAAGAGTGCTTGGTGCACCGTCCCCCAGACCTGATCCGTCCCACCTCATACCTCGCTCCGTCCCCCCCTGAAGCACAGATGATGTAGTGATGTATAAC
>JBBPCY010072191.1:0-32105 GCA_037974405.1 Brachyalestes nurse | reverse complement strand
ACTATTCGGGGAACAGACACAGTTTCTATAGGACAAGCTATGTGTGCGCGTCTATCAGTATGGAGAGTTGTAATGTGACTAATATGATTGGAGTCTAAGGTATAACTGGAATCTAAAGTCTGACTTACCGCCTGTCAGATGGTACGAAGTGTCCTGGAGACATAGAGAATAATATTGGATATCACTTCTAAAGAGACATAATCTACTTCAGGTATGCTGGCACTGAGTGTGTTCTGGGTTGTCTCCCCCTAGGCCAGGGCTTTCCTGTCATGACCTGCGGCACTCACAGCTGACCACAAAATCTTTCACGGCCAACAAGAAGGTTTAACCGACTCAGGCTCAGTTTCACCGAAGAATCTTAGAGTTCAGATCATCTTAACTGATAGAGAGTGTTCTGTATGATGACATTTAAAAATCAGGAAACCCAACCCTGATCAGTTAGAAGCCAATATATAACACAAAAATCAGTCAAGTTATATATAAATAAATATACATAATAATAAAATTGTGTTTGGTTGAATGTCTACATATTTTTGAAAAGCAACCAAAAAAAAAATTTTAATTGACCATTGGCCACATAGCAGTACCACCTTGTCCCACTTGGGGGCCACTGCCCACAGGTTGGAAGCCACTACTTTGGGTAACTCTACACTCTTTAAAATAAAGGGGCCATAAAGGGCTCTTTGGAGCGACGCCATAGAAGAGTCACTTCTGATTTTCTAAAGAAGCTTTCAGAGCTTTCAAAGAACCTCCACACAATGAAAAGTTCTATCCCGACCCAGAACTTTCCAAGTGAAGGATGTGTATGTGAGAGAAACGCCAAACGTTCTGCATTCTGCAGTGCGGTAGAAAACTAATCTGTGTTTGTTCGGCCTTGGCGGGATCTGGGACTGGACTCTCCCCGCGATGTTGAAAGCAGCTGGTTTCATGCGGCTCTCCGGGCTCGTAGTTTAGCTGGGAAAAAGCCAGAGGCAGCTGAACTCCGTAACTCCAAACTGAAAGCCGATCTTCAAGCGCTCCTGCACTGGCCATGACTGAGACAGCAACAGGCCAACAGCAATATGGCCAATCTCACGGAACAGAGCCCCCCAACACACACACACACACACACACACACACACACATACACATATATACACAATACTGGGCTGCAGTTTGAGCATAAGCTTTCTATAACATTGTACAATCTGATAACCAGTATGAATTTCCAGCATGAATCTGCAGTTTATGCTCTGAATTTTATTCCTTCAGCTTCACTTGGCTGCAGTGATCATGAACATCTGAGAGACATTTAATGGGACATAAAATTATAACTTTAAGAGCAAGTACACTTTCTTTGACTAAGTTCCCAACCAGACATTTGGCGATCATGTAAAAAATAAAAAGGACTGGGGACTTTTATTAGTTCTAGCCTGAAAAGTGTCGTAAAAAGCCCAATCAACATTCTGTTTACAAATGAGACTGGATACATATTTTTCAAACCATTTCTCTCAGCATACTTGTTCTCCATCTGCCAATGCTAACAATGCATCTTCTGAACCAGCTAAAGTTACACCTGCAGACGTTTTACAACATGATCATTCTAATAATATAAATTCACACATCAAAATACTGTTACAAGTTGCTGATCATGGTCATGCACTGGTGCCTGAAGACTTTTTCATCCTGAAAGAGTGAAGATTTGCTAAATTGGATAAATTACAATGCCTTTTCTCTGCCGGTCCTTCTGCAGATGTCCTAACTAGCCTGTTAGCCGCTTAGCTATCATCTAACCTTGTCTGGTGAAGGCAGACTAGATTCCTGTTCACTTCCAGAGAATATAAAGTGTAAAATGGTTACAGAGAGCCTGTTAACAGCAACGTTTCACTTGGTTGCATTTTATAGATTTTGATTACAACAAAAATAACTCATCTTTAATGAAATACAGCAGCACTGGAAAAAGATTTTGGGTGGAACAAAAAGACTTATTGATCAATCACCATACAATTTAACTGTGTGAATTTTAGTATTTAGACCCACAAGTCATCATTTGTTTTTTTTAATCTAACACGTCATCACAACTAATAGATACCTAATACTGTACTGTGTACAATCTTGATCCACCCCTAATTTCTTCATATTTTACTTCCAAATAATCACACTTTCTTGTATTTTCAATGTAGTTGCGAGGAAAAGTTCTCCAGACTTCCTGAAGGACATTCAAAGGCTCTCATTTTCACTCCTGTTTTTTTGTTTGTTAAGCCAAACAGTGACTTAGGTTTGAATAGTTCAAGCATAACAAAGCTATCTAACTGAAGTCCTGAACCACTGAAGAAACAAGAGCAGATGATTCCAGATATTGAGTGGTTGGAACTTCTTTATCTAGGCTCCTTGTATCTTTAGGCACTGTGTAGCTTGTCACTGAAAAACATTTGTTCCCATTTCTATATTTTAATCTACTCAATATGCCAGATATAAGACAGTTAGACAGGCAATAAATTTGTATTTTTGCACCAACAGGGTGATCCAAAGCAAAATATAAAGAAATGAGGGGTGGTTCAAGACCTTTGCACAGTACTGTACCTAACAGATGTAATATGACTAATAATAGCTAATACCGCTTATGCTAAGAGCCTTGTTTAAATGTCATTATTATTCTAAATGTGGAAAACAGTGAAAGAAAAGAAACACAGGGGTTTTTGTAGCTACTGTAAATAAGTACATTGCATTCTCACACACTTGGGTAATAACTAACACACCATGCCGCCATGTGGAATGACTGTGGTGGGCTATAAACATGTGCATGGGTATTAACCTCGGTAATTGAGAGTAAATTGCAGAGCTAGAGGTTTTTCTTCTGGGTGCCACTGCACTGCGGTGCTGCCATTATGCCATGCGAACATGATTTAACCAGCAAAAAAAAAAGATTAGTTTTGGAAAATTTATTTTAAAATGTAAATAATGGGAACAATGTCCTCACAATGTCCCATTTTAATATTTTCTCCACACACAAACACACACACACACACACACACACACACAACCTCACCCTAAACTGAGCCTCAGAAAACCAAAAAAGCTAAACACAAACACACACACTTTCTCTCACACACACAAACACCCATACACATACACACACAACCTAACCCTAAACAGAACCTCAGAAAACCAAAAGAAAACTGTACAGCAGAAACCAAAAGAATTAAATACACACATATGCAAACACACACACACTCTCAAAAAATCTAACCCTCAATTGATCCTCAGAAAACCAAAAGAGCTAAAACATTCATATGCAAACACACACATTCACACACACATAAGCTTAGTTTAAAAAAAAAAAACTTTTCTTAAAAAATTACTCTTTAAAAATAGGGACAAGAGTATGTCCCATTTTCATGTTTTTATTGTCCTATGGAGACGGGGCCTCCAGAAAGAGCGAAATACACACACACACACACACCACACACACACACACACACACACACCACTCTGACATGTACCCTACTGCACCTTTCCCAAGCAGCAACCTGAGAGCTATGAGAACCTCTTATAAAAGCACTCTAATAAAGAATTAGATTAAATACCCCCCGCCCCCGTCTTTATCTCTGGATTTACCTCTCTTTTTCCTATTCTCTCTCACTCTGTTTTTTCTTCATGTCTATTACCCATCTTTCCTGCCCTCTCCTCACAGCCTCAGCTACCCCGCCGCGCTCGCATCCACTCGCTCACTAACGTTTTCTAAATCTAATGCATTCCAGGCCTGTATCCCAGGGGTATATCAGTTTAAACAAAGTGAGGGTTTGGAAATACACACAGGCTCCGCTGAGTTTTTACAGTGAAAACAGGGCCCTGCAGGAGAGTGAAGATGATCTAAGACATGGCGGGGAGAGGGGGAGCCAAAATCAGTCTAATTCTTAACACCGTCTCAAAAGATTACACTCTTTTTTTCCTCTTTGGCCGTGGAATGATACAGATTTTTAATAACACAAAAAAAAACATTCACTGAGAGACATTCAAAACACACAGCTCAGAAAAAATCCCCTCTTCTGTCTCTCACCATCTCCAAGCATTATAAATCAATATACAGTACCATGCAAAAGTCTTAGACACCTGGGAAAATTACCTTTAAAATCTGTTAAGCTGAGCAATATGTTTTTTAAAAATAATATTAAAACACATACAAATAAAAGTTGATAAAGTAAATAATGTTTTTATGTATTTTTGTATTTGCCCAATCATTCCTAGACCTCTCTTGGATAAACTTCAGTATTGCATTATAGTTCTCATCAAATACCTCAAATACCTGGTTCAGCTCGATTGATCAGAATAAATCAGGAGCTGCTGATGGAGTTTCACAAATCCAAGCAACTGCCGGAGGTGAAATCTGCAGCTGAACCTGTGTTCTTCTAAGCAGCTCATAAAACTTCAAATGCATTTTACAAACAAAATACATCTTGATATTATGTAATGCTTTCTTGTTTGTTGGCATGTATTCTAGTGTTAACTTGTGTATTGTCTGACAGAGACTTTTGCACTGTAGTGTTTGGGCCAAATTAACAGTTTTTCACATGAATTGGATGGATTTGAAGAGATCCCCGCTGTCTGACTCTAAAGAAGTGTCCGTTATTCCTTTGTAAAGGAATAATAACTAAAGAAAACATACATATACATGCACTTGACAGCAGCCTATAACGCATTTTGGAATTAAATGTGGATTTATTGGTTGAGTAGTCTATGGAACCCCTAGCCAATTTGTGTGTGTGTGTGTGTGTGTGTGTGTGTGTGTGTGTGTGTGGGAGATCCATTGCCGGGTCCTGGCTTGTCTAAGCTGAGCCACAGGGAAGCGTGTCGTGTTTCAGTCGGGACGTCCTGGGATAAAGCAGCGTATTGTGACAGCTAATCCACTGAAACAATCACGATTTCACACAACTGCGGGAGTCCGTCAGCCGTCCACAGAACACTCACACACACCACTTTACTGTAAGCCTCACACAAACACACCACTCACTCAGCACACCTGCTCAGCGCGCTCACAAGAAGTCTGAATTCTGTAAAAGTTCAGTACAGTTCAACTGAACACAGTACAATACAGTTCCATTCAGTTCAGTTCAATGCAACACAGTTCTGTTGCCCTATAATTTATAGCCGAATTACGGATAGACCTATTCACCAGTCAATAAAAATGACAGACTAACTACTAGGTTAACACAAGTTTAACATTGCTTCAGTAGAAGACATAGATAAACAGTGTTGTTTAAGGGGGCCTCCAAGTCTTGCTTAGACTTGCTCAAAAGGCAGGACCCTCACTGTGCCTCATGCGTTTTTTTATTCCTATCCTTTCTAGACTTCCATTTTAAAAGCTTTATAGTCCGGTACACTTTGTTTTACTGTATTTAGTTACATTTCAGGAATTATAAATAAATAACATGTAATAATGAGAAAAGTGGGCTTGGTTATTGTTTGCAAATTGTCCATAAATAAATACAATGAACTATTATTCCTATCAGAGATATGTGATTGTGATAAACTCTGCTAAGACTCTGTATTTCTGTATTTGTTAGATATTTTTAGTAGCTCCCTCTAAAACAAGCAGTATTTTCTGCATTGCGTGTCGTTACATTCTGCGTGGGGAAAGAAGAATAAGAGAATTTTATTCTGAGAATATTAAGTTTGGGTGGTTTGCGAGTGATTATCCATGACATTTCCAACAGAATTCCTTAAGATAAAAAGCTTTCAGTGACATGTCTACTTTTACCTTTGATCTTTCAATCAATTTACCCTGAACTGCTTTTATACTTTACCAGGTTCTTGGTTCTTTTGCCAAGAACAAGAGGGGAGAAGCCCTAACCAGAGGCAGAGTCTGGCAGGACATTTGGGGGGAGAGGGAAGGAAAGGGGGAGGGAGAGGGGGAAGAAAGCGTGCAGGAATGGACAGAGCGGATGACTGAATCCCCTGTAGAGTGATGGACTGCTTGTTCTCTCAAGGCCCCTTTTTGTTTGTCTTCAGGCCTTCTGCCTCTGACCCAGTTCTCCGCAAGTATGTGCACGCAGGCATCCTCATCCTGCCTGAGGAATCTGCTCAAAACATAATGTAGAAACTGCAGTAAATGACATTTTTATAAACATTAACAAGGGCCCTGTTAGTTTAAAAGGGTTAAAGAACCAGTGAAGAAAGTCCATTAAATAGAGTGTGAAGATACAGCAAAAACATAATATCAAGATACGTGAAGTTAATTTTGAACACTGTTGTGTTACTGTGTGTTACTTACTCATACCTACTTCAGCTGAGAAAAAAGAGAAAAAAGCAGGACAGGCGCAGGCACACATACACACACGCACACACACACGCACATACTCACACAAAGAGAGCAAGAGAGAGAAGGAGACGCAAGGAGAGATTGAGGGAGGGAAAGAGAGACACAAGGAAAAAGAGAAAGAGAAGGTGCTAGAGAGATGAAGAGAGAAAGGACAAAAGAGAAAGCGAGAATGAGAAGAAAGAGAGAGAGAGAGACAGAGAGAGAGAGAGAGAATGAGAAGAGAGAGAGAGAGAGATTGGGGCAAAGAAGAGAATGAGGAAAAAAATAAAGTCAAAGGATGCAGGAAAACCTGGTCGAAAGAGACAGACGGAAGAGGAAAAAAAAGAGATCAAAAACAATGCGGCATCATCAACTGATCTACTCTTAAGGCTATAACATGTGTTTTCAGCTGAAATTAAAATAAATAAATGATACAAACAAATTGTTAAATAACTGACTAAATGAAAATAGTGTTGAATCAGTTTGAGGAACAGTAATGGCAGTTCATGGAAATGGAAGAATAAAAAGAAAAACACGAACTTGGATGGGTGAAGTAATGGTGAAAAACATCAAAGAGATTATAAACAAGCAACTGGTGTGGGACACAATTTTTTTCACTGTATGAAGATCTAAGCCTCATTTTCCCACTGAGAAGGAAGAAAAACAGTAGCTCATGCTGCTACATCAAACTTAACTAATCGCAGTTTTAAACAAAAGTATCGTACAATGCGTTTAATGCATGCAAGGCCTCAAGGCCTCAGTCAGTGATAGACTGGCTGACCAATCAGGGGCTGTTTGGTCAGGACTGTCAGAGCAGACCTGCGTTTAGGCTCGTCTGTTCTTCTGAGGCCTCCTGTCCCCCTTGGCAGGAAATAACCCCGTCGCTCCCACTCATCCAGGACAGCAGAGAGGCATTTACAACACAAGCCTTGTCATTAGGTCTTTTGAAACCAATTATTTTATTACAGGGGCTTTTCATGACAACTGACCTAAATCTTTATGGACATTTATAAAGCCTTATTTCAACAAATGTCCAGTTGTCATAACACTTGCTGAGGTGAAATGGCCTCACAATGGACAGTGGTTCTGGCAAATGCAGGTTTATCTTATAAATGGCTTTTGTAGGGGTCATGTAGCCTCTTAAAGAAAAGTTACATCTAGTACAGGGGTGTGGAACTCCAGTCCTGGAGGGTCGTGGTCCAGCACATTTTGGTGATTTCCCTGTTCAGAAACACCTGGTTCACCTCGCCAGTTAATTGTCAGGTTTAGTGAATGTGTTTGAGGAGGAGAACCATCAAACTGTGCTGGACCGGAGTTGGACACCCCTCATCTAGTACATGAAGAAAATCAAACCTATACACCATCGTTGGCCACATTCTCAAGCTACATTGCCGTGTGTTATAAGATATCATTAATACGGAGCTCCGGCTGGAGAACACTGAAGAAGTTTGTGTTGGTTGCACGCTACATTACTGCATATAATACTAAATGCAGAGTGCAGAGTTCAAGGGCTCCTCTTTTTGACAGTTTCCTCAAACAGCTAGGGCTGGGAGTCGATCTCAAAAAGAATTCATTTTCCAATTCCAGGAATTTGATCATTAGAATCAGTTCCACACATTAAAGTTTGCTCAACACTGTGCGAACACGAAGTGTGAGATATTCTGCCATCACTTTTCTAGACATCCTGCTGGGCTGTAGTTTACTTTGGGGTGTTTAAATGGGAAAACAAAAAATGACTAGTGCTGAAACATCCTTTGGAGACTCAATTATAGTTCCGTCCCCCCTATAATCTAATTAGAGTGGGCTCTCATTTTCCTGGCTATGGTCAACTAGGTCATACCAATAAACTGATTTCGGGTGTTTCTTTGAATTTAACATACCCGAAAGAAATAAAGCCTACGCAGACTCTACAGTAAAAATTAGATCATTTTTTTGTTTGTTTGTTTAACTCAGCAAATAAACAGACATTTGCCAAAACAATTTGCAGGAAATGTGCTTATTTCATTTTATTCCCTGCACTTTTTTCACTGAGAAAATAAAATTAGAAGGGAGAAGTTCAAACTTTTGCATATAACTATATACTGTAGCACATTTACAATTCATTTTATTAGATGGGCTTGTACTTGCTGATTCCCATTACAAAGGAAAAAGGAAAGACTCAATGCTATCAATCCAATAAAACTTGTGAGTGTGGTTTCTGGCTTGTCAGGTCAGAAGGGCAGGGCCTTGAGGCCTGGATAAGGTCACGACCCTGTCAGTACAGCTCTGCTCTGCTCTTAACAAGCTTTACTGTCTCTTTTGTAATGATGTTTAAGCGCAAACTGCTTTACACAGCGTCTATCACTGAACACACACACACACATTCCCTGTCTCTCAGCCACTCATACACACATGCACACACTGGTATAGTGATAACAGCTGTAATGACTGTGTTCACACTCCCACAGCGTTTGTCCAGTTTTCCAGCTGTTTGAGGAGAAAGGTTGTAATTAGTCAACAATGTGTGAGACTCACACACACACACACACACACACACACACACACACACACACACACACATACATACAATAGCACCCAAAAACCATGCTGTTTGATTGTCTGATTTCATTCAGTTTCTCATGAAAACTCAACATGACTCCCATTTTGTTTTTTTAATTCAGAATATCTGCACAGTAGTAAAATGTAGTAAACAATATCCACAACCTGTTTTAAGAGGATCTTTGTATTTGAAAAAGAGCCTATAATTTTCTTTTGGCCTTATAATACATTGAATATTGTTTTATTTATATGAGTGATAACTCATAATTAGTGTGTTTACATGCACATGATACTCTGGTATTTTTGGAAAACATTTTCTAGTACAAACACTTTTTCTAGTATTTCACTAGTAATGCGAATTGTGATGATCTTAAGTCCAGCTAAAACAGCTGGAATAAATACGAATCATTAACACAAAGTCCTTATACACAGTATACCTACACACTATGGCACCTTGCACCAAGTATATCTCCAGTATCTACAGCATATCTCCAGTATAGCTCCCTATTTACAGTATAGACTCCTTACAGTAAAACATGTTAGAGAAGATGACTTTTTGAAGTAACAAAACCCTAATTTAGCATAACTACTGACACAGACATCATAATGACATGATTAGGGGTTCTGTTGTTTTTTTAGTGCCACAAATGACTTTAAATATCATTTATAAGTGAGACTAATGAACGTAATCGTAGACACAATAACACTGCACTCAGAGCTTTTTATTGCCTCAAGGTTTATTACCTTATTGTCACGGTTGTTTCTGCAGGGCCATTTACACCATGGCACTAAAGGCCTGGAGAGCGTCCACTAGACTGAGCAGCGTCTCATCATTAGTGCTGTGTGAAGATACTGAAAGTGCAGTGTAGAACGTTCAAGGATGTGATCTTGCGTGCCTTAAAGCGTGCAGCTGCTTGTAGAGCAATCAGTGTAAGTGGCTGCTAATCATGTCTAGTGCCTAAAGGGGGGAATTCTTTATGAGGCTGGTGGTCAGTGTTTGTATATTCACCCTGTTTAGCCTACAGCACACCTTTCTTTAGAACCAGAAGTTTGATCAAACACGTCTTGAGGCTCCAGACAGACGCTGTGCAATCAGTCAGACCTTAGACTAATGCAGTCTGTGGTGGAAGTGAGTCAAAAATCAAGATATAAAGGTGTAATGTAATAAACATTACATGCTAAGTTTCAAAACATACTATTTACTTCCCAGTCCATACAGTTCATTTATGGAAACTAAGCTGAAAAAAACAGCCCATTTCATTCTTTTGTGATGTCATAAAATCCAGCGCATTTACATACACAAGTCTGTTCAGCCTACACCGGTTTAGCCCCACTCATTCATGCAGAAGTCATATGGACAGTCCAGTCTGGTTTTCAAATGAGGCACAATACAGGTGCAGAGAGAAGTTAGAAAATGATGTGAAAATAATTTACAACAATATCTTAAAACTTAGAACAAAAAATCAAATAAAAAGATAAATGTAGGATTTAGATCCTTTAAGGTGTAAAAAAGTAAGAAAGGAGGGATCACAACCCTCTACTTTAAACCAAGTGTAGATTTCCTATTCCCTTCCTCTTGAAGTCAATGTCAAAAGAATAGTGCAGTCAATATTGCTAATATTAAGAATAAAATTCACTCATTGTCACACGAACCAGATCACGTGGCGTCAATCGGCACCGGAAATTACTCATGTCCACGGTACATAAACAGGAAGTAAGTGTACCTCAGCACGCAGACATTGGATTCTCATGCCCAATCGGTGTCAACCCTCTATCTCTCAGTACCGTGAGTACTCTGGCTCATTAGAGCAATCTTTATATACCTTTCTGTGTGTGAACCTGGAGCAGGAATTCGTGAACCTCCATGCGGAGGTCGCTGCCCTGCGTCAGGTTTCACAAGACCGTCCTGCTGACCAAGCCTCTCAGCCAGCGGTCCAACCTCCTGCACCTTTTCCTCCTGTTTACCCAAAAATGGCTTTTCCTAATAGGTGGAATGGGATGGATGGAAATTGCGACGTGTTCCTCACCAACCTCTCCTGTTTGAGTTTCAGTCACAGCACTACCCCTTGTACATCCTCTCTCACAAAAACCACACTGAAACTCCCCAGTTTCTTATCACTCACCTCACCTCCGCTCCTATTAGTTTGGGACACCCTTGGTTGCTGAAACACGGCCCTCTCATTTCTTGGAACTGTCAAAAGACTCTCCAGTTCGTACCGACCTGTCAGGAGCTCTGTCCCCGGGCAAAGGCTGAGACATGCTCGAGGGAGTCTGAGGCCCCTGATGTCAACCTGGCGGGGGTCTTCAGCAAGAGACGTGCTGTAAAGTTACCACCTCATCCACCCTATGACCTGGCCATTGACCTCCTGCCATGCGCGGTACCACCCAGCGGCCTTCTGTACTGTCTCAGAAGGCTATGGATGAGTCCATCGTGGATAGTCTTTGTCAAGGGACCATCAGACCCCCCAGTTCCCAGCTGGCCGCGGGGTTCTTCTTTGTTAAGAAAAAAGACTACAACTTGATCCGCATCAGGGAGGGCAATGAGTGGAAGACGGCTTTCATAACCGCCACCGGCCATTATGAAACATTGGTTATGCCATTCGGCCTCTGTAACAGTCCGGCTGCGTTCCAGCAATTTATCAACAACGTACTCCGGGACTTCCTGGGCAAATGGTGTTACACCTATCTCGACGACATTTTCATCTACTGTACTATCCCTGAAGAACACATCCAACACATCAGAGCTGTCCTGAAGGGATTGCTGGCCCATCAGTTGTTCTGTAAGTTAGAGAAATGTGCCTTTCACCAGCACACCACCACATTTCTTGTCATCTCCTCTCAGGGTGTGGCCATGGATCCTCAGAAGCTGAAGGCTGTGCGTTCGTGTCCCCTACCCACAACACTTAAACGTTTTCTGGGGTTCGCCAATTTTTGTCGCCATTTATCTGGGGCTTTAGTTCAACTGCAGCACCTCTGACAGCCCTCACTAAACCGCAGTCTGGATGGTTTTCTCTCAACCCCTCTGTTGTTAAGACCTTCAAACATCTTTGCAACCAGTTCACCAGTTCAGTGCTCCCATCCTTCTGCATCCCGATGCCACCAAGCCGTTCGTTGTCGAGGTGGACGCCTCCGATGTGGGCGTAGGAGCCATCCTCTCGCAACGAGGTCCAGATCAGAAATTAGATCCCTGCTGTTACTTTTCCAGAAACTTCAATCCCACTGAACAACGATACGGAGTAGGGGACCGCAAGTTGTTGGCCATCAAGTGGGCTCTGGAAGAATGGCGTCACTGGCTCCAGGGCGGCGGTGACCCATACACGGTCTGAACCGATCACCAAAACCTAATATCAATCCAGCCTGCTAAACAACTCAACCCCAGGCAGGTGCGGTGGGCATTATTTTTTGAACAATTCAACTTCCATCTCTCCTACCGTCCGGGGTCGAAGAACACTAAGGCAAATGCCTTCTCTCGCTAACCCCAAGCAGAGAATCCCTGGATGGATCCTGCCACCTGATGATACCCCTGCTGGTCAACCCCTGTTCCCCGTGGTAACCGTCAGGAAGCTTTTCAATGGGCCCATTCGTCCACCATCGCCGGACATCCAGGTGTATTAAGGACCCTCACCTTTCTCTAGAGAGCCTTCTGGTGGCCCGGCATGGCTCAAGACACAAAAATCTTCGTTCAGGCTTGTGAGGCCTGTGCTCGGGCTAAGACCCCTAATACTGCCACTCCTGGCACGCTCTGACCCCTTCCTGTTCCTCTGCATCCTTGGTCGCACATAGCCTTGGACTTCATTACTAGACTCCCTGACTCCCAAGGGAAAAACACCATCTTGACACCATCTCGACCAGGTCTCCTCGCCGTCGGCGGTGCACCTGGTGGCTCTGACCGTACTCCCCACTGCTAAGACCACTGTAGAACTGGTCATTGAGCACGTAGTCTGATTGCATGGGTTCCCCAAGGACATTGTGTAGGACAGAGGGCCCCAGTTCATGGCCAAATTCTGGCGGGCCTTCTGCCGTCTGATCAATGTCACTACCAGTTTATCATCGGGATACCACTCCCAGACTAATGGTCAGACGGAGCGGGCCAACCAACCACTGGAGCGTTTCTACGTTGCTTCGTGGCTGATCGGCAGAGCTCCTGGGCACGCTACCTCTTCAGGGCGAAACTTTCGCCTCACCTCCTCTGCCACCAGACTTAGCCCATTCGAAGTATGTTATGGGTTTCAGCCTCCGATGTTCAACCATCAGGAGCCCGAGGCTGATGTCCCATCTGCCCAACAGTTGGACCGCAGGTGCCTGCAGGTTTGGAGACGGGCCAGAACATCCATCCTCCATGCCAACGCCATTGACGGTGGTCCTGCGTAAACTCTCCAGCGGATCCTGGATTCGCGGCACGGTCCTGGGTCCCTGGGCGGTTCATCCTGAAGTAAGTGTACCTCGGCACACAGACATTGAATTCTTATGCCTAATCAGTGTCAACCCTCCTTCTCCCGGTACCATGAGTACTCTGGCTCATTAGAGCAATCTTTATATACCTTTCTGTGTGTGTGTAAGAACGAAGGTTCCTTTGGTGGGAATCTCTACTCTTCGTGGAGCGTTCTTAGATCAACTGCGTGATTTATTTGCTCTCTTGTGTGTATCCGTAACTTGGCTTTACAAAACAGGAAGTAAGTGTACCTCGGCACACAGACATTGGATTCTTATGCCCAATCGGTGTCAACCCTCCTTCTCCCGGTACCGTGAGTACTCTGGCTCATTAGAGCAATCTTTATATACCTTTCTGTGTGTGCGTAAGAACGAAGGTTCTTTTGGTGTGAATCTCTACTCTTTCGTGGAGCGTTCTTAGATCAACTGCGTGATTTATTTGCTCTCTCGTGTGTATCCGTACCTTGGCTCTTCTGTCACAACTGGGCATACAGCAGTTATTTGTGTCTATTCTTGCACTATTTAAATTATATTTCATGCTAACTGGTGACTAACATTCATTTTAGCATCATTGACAAATGAGTGACCTGGTCAGAATCCTCCTAGACACTGCAGGTCTGCTCGTATCTGCTGTTTGTTTTTTCATGACCCTGAGAAACACTACTGCACTCACGCAAATATACTGTGGCTCGACACACACAAAGCACATGTGTTTTATCAGCAAATGGCCTTGGGTAAAGCAGACAGATAAGCTCTGCTATTCGGCTGCAAGCAATAAAGTGACCGACTAACAAACAAACATGTTGTTCCCCTTGACATTCCTACCTGTCTGCCTTTATCTAGAAAGGTACATCCCACTTTCCCTGCAGCTGTTTGTGTGTGTGTATGTGTGTGTGTTTTATCCATTAAATTCTCTGGACTTTAGTTTATGACCAGATGACCAAAACAGCGGACAAAATTTGAGCCTTTTAATAATGTCTTTTATATGGTAGATGCTAAAAAAAAGAATTAGTTTGTTAACATAAACTGTGAAAGAACTGAACATTATTGGACAACTTAAAGAAAAATAAGAAATAATGAACTTTCGTAGCAATTCCATAAAAGAGTGAAATCGAATACGGCTGACTACAAAGTTAAAAACGACCTAACGCACTAAGTTGCCCCCCACCCATCAATTTTCTATTTTATGGACGAAATTATGGGAAGATCTATCTTGAGGATCTAAATGTGAGAAGTGTGCATGTCACACTTCTGTTCCGATTAAATGCATGTGGAGGCACATGTAAACACCAAACTATATCAGATCGCCTCCCATGTAAACAGCAGTTGGGATGATTTCAATCAAAATGGCAAAAAAGTGTGTAAACCTCAGCGGTTTGGGTACGCAATCCACAGAGAAGGTCACCCCCACCCCCACCCCCCCCAAATCCCCCCCTTGCAGGTGCCATATCTTGTTCTCAAAATGATGCTGAATTTTGCTGAAAGGTGAAAGGTGAGTGTTTCTCAGCTTGGTAAACTCAGCTCACCTTGAGGTGTGATGTTTAATGTGGACACACTAAAATAAGCCCAAACCCTTTTTGGCGCCAGTTAGCATCAGATAAGCTTCCTGTCGCCTGCCGTGGTTCCACATTGCCTCACTAGCAACACTGCAGCGTCACATGTGGCACCTGTTGTTTTCCCAGAAAAGGTAAATAAAGGCTCATGTCAGATAGATTCATGAGTAATGTAGCATAAAAAGTGACGAAACCTTTGACAAAAGTGGCAAGACTGAAAGGAGCCGCGCTCGCAATGTTAATCCATGAAGAGGAAGTGTTCTATTAATAGCCAGAGAAATTAAAATCTTTATTGTTATGTGCCGTTGTTTATTATGTGCAATAGTCTTATCAAGTGCAGCATCACAACTTATGTCACTAGTTGTGTCAAATGTGTCACTACTTATGCAATAGTATTATCATGCGCAATATAACTACTTGGGTCACTATTATGTGTAATAGCAGACTTCAACAGCGCAAATCCAAACCACTATTTGTGTTACTAGTTAAATTTATTTATTTATTTATAGTCTATATATCCACTTCTCTAGCACAGTGTATTAAGTACAAAGTGTATTTCTCTCAAAGAATGCAGTAATAACTCTCTCAAACCTCATGGTTAGAGAGGGCACAGGTTACTAATAATAAATATACTAAATTACTGTTGTGAGTAAAACAAGAAAGGTTAAAAACACTAAAATATAAAGACTTGGCACGGAGCAGTAATAAACATGCTGCTGCAGGCATGTGGACTAAAAAACCTGGCAGCTCTCCGGACGATCAGGATAAAGCAGTGAGGGATGTGGTGATGTAGGTGCCCGGGTCTGGAACGTTAATGTGAGATCAGGTCAGTGCTGCGTGATCATGTCTGAACATGGTACAAGACAACCAGGCCTAGTGTGAGTTCACCCTTAAAGTCTCATATTTTGACTACTTTATCAAACTTAGTCAGCAGATTTCCTTTGGGCAGGATGTGAGTGGCGTAAACAGCTAAGCTCTGGCCCATATGAGGGGCCGAATAATCTATATTATATTTTAATCCTATACTTGAGGGGAATAAATTGGGTTTCATGGATTAAGTCATATTGCTAAGTGTAAGCTATATGGACAAAACAGGTCTCATAAGGTCTCATTAGGTCAGGAATTTTATCCATGTGAACCTTCTTTAAAATCATAGAAATCCAAGACCAGTTGTTCAGGGATTTGAACAAATAATATTCATAGTCATTTGAGACTCTCTGATTCCACTGGGGATTGAATTCCGGGGGCTACAGAACATAAAACAGACTTTTCTTGCTCACTGCATAATTTTGATGCACTCCCTGTTTTCCAAAAATGTGCAAAATGAACCACAAATAAAAAAAAACAACTTCTATGAGTAGGTGCTACAAACCTTTTGACTATTATTGTACTTTAAGAAGTTACATCCGAGAACAAAACGTAACATCTCAAAAGTCAGACACTGTACCTTCAGTTTATCTCAGGTGTTTAAATGGAGACGATGTACTTTAGATGTACTTCTATGTGGCTCAGCCTGAGGGCATAATAGGTTGTCCCTTTTGACACTGTAGGCCACTGTTCTGCCCTGAATACCTCCCCAACCGCACTTTCCACACAGTCGCACGTCTTTAACTGAATGCAAGTGTTCCAGATGCAGAGGGCGATAAAAGAGGCGATGTCTCGACCTGACATGCAGCAGGTATGCCTTGTCTGTCTCTCTCTCTCTCTGTGTTTCAGGATGTGTCAGACAGGTATGCGCTCAAGCTACATGTCTAGGGTAACACACACATACACACACACATACGCACAAGCCAGAGGACTCCAGCATCACACATCTCGCTTCTCATCTCACCCATCATTTCCGCCCGCTAGGTCATCCTATTTTTTTACTCTGGGGCTCCGGAGTGGTGCAAGTGTTGACTTCATTATCAGGAGATCGGAAGATCAGGAGATCCCCGGTGATGCCATAGCCACCCATGGCTGAAAATCAAAGAGAGCATGACTGGGAGACCAAGAGAGCAAGTTTAGCATTACTCTTTCAGGATGGGAAGAATGGCCCTCCCTTTCCCCCATCATGCGCAACGCTGTTAGCTGATTCAAATGAATTAGCAGTTAGCAGTCCAGTGAAGTCATATAAGAGTCAGTTCACTTCACATAACTCAAAGGAAGCCTTCCAGTATTGGTGGTGTCATGTATTTGGGAGGAGGCCCTGCTAGTGTGTGGAATTGGACTAAATTGGGAAGAAATTGCAGGGGAAAAATGACCATCTGATCCTAGATGCAGTCAACCAGCCAAAACAGGTCTGATGTCTGGCACTCAGGGCTAATGCAGCTAATATAAAGTGAAGCTAATAATCCAAAAGCACTTCATAGCTAAAAACAGCCGCAGCAGCGTCCTCGAGCCTGTCTTCTGTCCACACTTACGTCCACTTTTGTAGATTTATAGCATGTACTGTTGCAAGATGCTAATTAGTGAGGTATAATCCTCCATTAGCTGCATTAGCTTTATAGCTCAAAGGTTTACAGGGCTGTTTCCTGGCTCGTTTTCTGCCTGTAAAAACCACTGACCTCAGCCTGGTCCCCGTGGCCAAACACAAGGCTGAGGGCCACTGGGGCACTTATTTACCAGTAGGGTTAATGTGTTTCACAGGCCTAGACCAGCACAAGCTGTTCTGGTTGTAGAACCTCCAAAGGGTCACTGGCGTTTTTAATATAAGTTACTGTGGTTAAGAAGTTAAGAGTAGGCCTGTCAAAAACCAGAATGCTCTAAACGGCATCCAAGCTAGCATTCAGAAAGTGCAAGCAGTAGAAACTGATATCACTACTGTTATTATTACTACTTACAATACTATAATTATGAATAATGAAAA
The DNA here is from genome assembly GCA_037974405.1 of Brachyalestes nurse. Taxonomy (NCBI): domain Eukaryota; kingdom Metazoa; phylum Chordata; class Actinopteri; order Characiformes; family Alestidae; genus Brachyalestes; species Brachyalestes nurse. The sequence goes on along the minus strand of JBBPCY010072191.1, from coordinate 14,458 downwards.
GAGAGCACTGTTTATTAGCCTGTTAATTTTATTTTGTATACAATACAAAATGGAAATGCACATGCTCAGCATTATTACAGTTAAATGTGCTTATTTACAAACAATTTTTTTGATAAATGTGAATAAAAAAATCATATTCATATTTAATATTTAAGAGTAATTGTTTTTTTAAAATAATATTTTAAATAGTATCTCATTTTACTGAAAACTAAATGAGGGACAGCAGAATGGTGGGCAGTTCTGAGGAAAACAAAACATTACATTTAAAATAAATGATTATGCTGCAGAAATATCCATCAGTTACCTGTACCGGTTATTCTTAACTGGGGCACAGGGACGGAGGGGTTGCATGGGAAGTGCTTTGTGGGAGGTACAGCTTCTTTAAAATGCGGCTCCTAGAGTTCTAACAAAAACCAAGAGAATTATTATTATTATTCCAGTCTTCTGGAGGCCCTCACACTGTCCTCCAGTCGGGGGGATGCTGGGGCCTATCCCAGCATTTATAGTACTGGACAGGGTACCAGTCTATCCCAGTGCAGACACACAGACAAACACGCTCACTTCTGCTGCTGTAGAGGAATATTCCTCTATAACAGCAGTTAAGGGCCTTGCCAGCTCCTCAATACCTCCGTTTAAGAGCATAACTGACAACAGTGACGTTCGTGTGTATTTTTGTCCATATTTGTAGGTTACAATGTGTCATACAGTGTTAAAAAGCACATCAGGTAGTCTATTTTAGCCTGAGGTGAGTGTGTGATGATTTAGGCCTGGAATTTGATGCTAATTCTCAGGAAAATAGCTACACCCCCATATCTCTGGAGCAACACTAAACAAGCATGCTGCAGGCACTGATCAGCTACACTTATGAGAAAGGGATGATTGGATAAATGCGCCTTACATAATAATATAATTAGTCAGAAGGCAAGGCTAGCATGTTCTTGGAATTTAGGGAATTTATGAGCTTGGATTGAGCGTGTAAAAGTGATCAGGAGTGTGAGCGGGCATGTCTCAGGTATGAGGAGCCGATCAGGCAGGTACGCGGGTGCGTGTCTGGGGGAACACACACACACCTACGCTAAGCATGACTCCTGCGTCACACTGAGATTGTCATCTCAGCTCTGCCTGCGCAGGCCGCTATTTTTGGTCACTCGCCTTATCCCTTATTTCTTATCGAGAGAAATTCCCCAGAAGTCGGTTCTGCATGTCGAGCCGCTGAACTTGGAGGGAGGTTTTTCTTTCATAATGGGGCGTACAGAATGCAAATTGTTTCACATGGCTTCTGTCAGGCTTCAATCAGGCAGATCTAAATGACCAGCAGCTGCTACCAGACGGACCCAGGAAAGGTCAGAAGGTCGGGACACTATTCTTCCCTCATCACAAAATGTAGCTTGAATAGGGTCTGAAGTTTGCTTCTTTGATTTTGAAGCTGGACTGGAACACAGGAGCTATGGGACTAATATAGCTAACAAGTAATGGGAGCTAGCAGTCTGCCAGTTCGAACTGTAAAAGTATGTTGCGTGACTAATAACAGCAGTAGCAGCCAAAGCCAGGTTTTAACCCTATGTACATTTTTATAGAAGATGGTCAAGGTTTCCTCTGACCATTTGACCCCTGGTTCCTATCACCACCATTTTAAGGAAATCACAACCTTTACATCTCAACGATTGGATTACGCAGAAATTGTACAAATTTCCTCAAATTCCTCAGGCACATCTTAAAATGATAGTCTGGGTATTCAGAATTTGTCTACTTTTAAGGACACAGTGCCTTTAGTACTAAGCATTTTCAGAGTATTTGTGGAAAGTTTAATTTTGACAATAGTTTAAATTGTTCTAGTCTTGATGTCCGTGTAATTGTAGCATAAGCAGTTTCCTCCAGGATCAACAAGGTTTTCTGATTCAGATTCTGATTAAAGAACTGGCCCTGGCTCAAAAACTGTGCATTGTTCATTAAAGATGAGGCATTAAACACAAACATATAATATGTCCAAAAGTTTAATATGTCCCCCCATTTACTGCAGTAACATCCTCTACTCGTCTCGTAAGGCTGCACACCAAAGGATAGCTGTGAAGGTTTGTGTTCAGCCATTAGTGCGTTCAAGCATTAGTGATGTCAGGTAGTGATGTTGGATTGTGAGTTCTGGAATACAAACGCCACACCAGCTCATTCCAAAGTTGCATGGAGCTCCATCACTGTTCCACTGCTCCACAGCCCAGTGTTGGGGGGCTTTATACCCATCTAGCTGATGTCTGACATGTACCGTGGTGAGCTTACGCAACTGCTCCTGAGTTTCCTATTCTTTTTCCTAAACTTTGTTCTGCTTACAAAATTACAGTTGCTCAAAATAAGTGAAAAGCCTACCTCAGAATTTCATTTTGAGGACATGTGCTGATGCATATTATTACAATCGTCAATAATTTATTCAGCGAATCTCCACCTTTAGGCCGACATGCCGTGATTCATCTGCAGCTTTAATTAACCGCCGTAATATCAGTAACGCAGGTGAGCATTACTGTATGTAATGTGTCTAATGACAATGATCAATCAGAGCAGGAGTGTGACACACTCACACATGCTCAGACATACATGGTGTGTGTGTGTCAGAAGTGAAGTATGTTCCTTAGTAACAGTATTGTGAAACAAAACATGCTGAAAAACCACAGTCACATTCCGCCCCATCCAAACACCCCACACCCTAATTCCCCACAGCTTCCCTCAGTCTGCGCCCCACTGCCAGCTCCCAGACACACACACACACACACACAGTCAACCGCAGCCCCTCACACACCACTCCCCCTAGCTCCTCCTTCTCCTGCTTTTCCCCTTTCAAACCCATGCCCCCCCAGCACCACCACCCCACTCCTCATACCTTCCCTCCAGCTCTACTACTGCTGCTCTACACCACCCACCCCCCACCATTTTCGGATCCCAGCTGCCTTTTATTCTGCTCACTAAGCCGAATGTAGACTGGAGAAAAACAGGGGAAAGAAAAAAAGAGAGAAAAAAAGGAAAGTAAGGGAAAGAAAAAGGCTGGAATATAAGGAAAAGAAAGGAATGGGACGAGGACAAAAATTCAAGGGAAAGAGGTCAAGAAAGAAACTCGATGAAAAAAGAAAGACTGTTTTCCCTCCACACAGCTTATTGTCCAGTGTCCATCGTCACAGCAGCCTGACCCCAAATGGCCAACACACCCAAGTGCACTCGAGCAGACAGAGAGTGACAGAGAAACAGAAAGAGAGGACAGAAAAAAGAGTAGAGAGAGAAAGTGAGAGAGGACACAGAGTGGGGGGAGAAAGTTGGGGGGGGGGGGCAGAGAACAACAGTGGGGCGGAATAAGAAAGTAGAGAAAGATGCAGACAGAAGAAATAGAGGAAAAACAGTGTATGAAAGAGAGGAAATAAGAAAAAGGAAAGAAGATGAAAGAGCAGAATAAGTAGTTGAGAGAGAGCATACAGTAGAGAGAGAGAAGAAAGAGAGATTTGGAGAAGGAGAAAGAATGGAAAGAGAGGAGAAAAGAGAGTGTGGAGAGAGAGAGAGAGAGAAAGAGACAGAGACAGAGAGAAAAAGAGAGACAGAGAGAGAGGGGTAAAGTTTAAATGCCATCACTGATAAGCAAGTTCAGGACAGAAACCTTCACCTAAATACACATTCTGAAGAGCATCTGTTTGTCTGTGTGTGTGTGTGTGTGTGTGTGTCTGTGAAAGCATTCGGTCGATCTCAACCACACAGACGCACTGAGGATACAAAGAATGAACATTCACTTTATTGGTTTGGTGTATTAATACAGTGGTTATTTTAGCCTCGAGAGCTTTCACAGACAAAGAAGACTTTTATAAAACTAGAAACGTAAGAATATAGCTTTTTGACGATAGAACATCTCTGGCTCAGTCACTATTCATACAAGAGGACTTCTCTGCGTACCTGATCGACATAAACAGATATAAACAGAAAACAACTTACAAAAAAACGGTGCTAATACTTTTGCAAATTCAGGATAGTTTACATATATATTTAAATTTTATATATATATATAAATTGTTTTATATACATTCATTTTGAATAATTATCATCTTAGAAACGCAAAAAAGGAGAGAAGTGATTGGCAGACCACAGGCGGGGGGGGGAGGGGGACACTATAATAAAAAAGACATTGCATATAAAATAACATCTATTGTGAGTAAAGGGCACAATTCCACAGTTCAACAAGTGCTAAAGCAGAAGAGCAGGCGGGTAGAGTCCAGTGGGCCACCTGCTCGAGTCGGGTTAAAGGGGAGGGAGGCAAACAGACCTATTCAAGCTCCTTCCACAAATGCATTTTTCATACTTACTGCTGTGGGGCCCCAGCTGTACAGAGAGACGGCAAAAATCCCATTCGTCCCAATGACAAACTGCAGAAAACCTCTGTTTTGTCTTTTTTTGTCATTTAAAGTGTATAATTATTCATTTCAAGTGATGTACATTTCTATGCATGTAAAAGGTTGCAGTATTAACCTATTATTCCTGGACCCACGAGTGTTTTTAACAGTCACAGCGTCCTTCATAATCCAACCCCCTCCCCACACATTCCTGTACTGAATAGCAGCCGGTTAAGACATCAAGAGTGTTTTATGCTGTGTTCCATTTACCTTGGAGGTGGGAAGCCAGACCTGGGAATGACATCACACCCGAGCTGAATGCATTCCAGTCAGAAGGGTTCTAGCCATACCAGTTGATAACGCATTACTCTGTCGCCACCGTAGCACGTCCACGGGTTGAAGCTGGACAGTGTAGACAACAGAGAAACTAATAAGACTAAGTGCTAATAAACAGCGTTTACTGCAGCTTTCACTGCGGCTGATGGAGCATCTTAGGTTCTGAGATCAGGGTTGGTGAGGTTCCTCTGACTTTCAGAGCTGGAAATCTGACTTCAGGGGACATTCCAGTTACAAATTCCTAGTAGAAATTCCAACTTCCCAGTTCAGATGGAACGCGGCATTACGCGCCTCCTATTTGCTGCTATAAGTAATTTCTCATCTGTCAAACCTGCCAACCGTTGTTATGTAAAATGCATTTGTGGGCGGAGCATGGACAGGTGAAATCGGGGAGCGTTTTATTTCAGTCACAGTGCTGCTTCACTCATACAGCGACAGTGGTTCAAACCCCACTTAAAGTCTCATGATTTGACTTTTCTGTCAGTGGCTAATCCAAATGAGGCAAATGGACAAGAAAGAAAGATAGAAAAAAGACAGAAAGAAAGAAGAAAAAGGAAGAAAAAACAGACAGAAAGAAAGAAACAAAAAGGAAAGGAAAAAGACAGAAAGAAGAAAAAGGAAGGAAAAACAGACAGAAAGAAACAAAAAAAGAAAAAGTTGAAAGAAAAGACTGAGAGAAAGATTCAAAGAAAAAATTATGAAGTTCCACAAATAGTGAGTAAACTACAAGAAAAGAAAGCAAAACGAAAAGAAATGAAAAAAATGTCTGTGCTGAGCATGTGGCTCTCTGGTGCAATTCCGGGATTCGACAGGCCCGTCCCTCAGAGTGGTATTGCTCCAAAACACTGCAGGTCCTCAGCCTCCTCCTCGAGGCTTCGGGTGGTTTAATGATCACGTCTCAGTCCGCAGACGCTAATCAGGATCAGTTCAGTCTCGCACTCTCCAGATAACACAGGTCTCCTGAATCTTTAACTGTAGTCAGTATAACTGTCATTAGGGACGCATATCATTATTAGCAGCTTTATCTAGACTATATTTACTATATTTAAGGTAAAAATATATAGACGGCACAAAATAAAATCTGCATCATATTCGCATGGAACGTTAAGCAGGGGATTGTTGTCTGCAGGACGAGGAGCTCGGCTGGACACTCCTTCTGTCGGAAAAGTGTTTCATTTAAGGTTTCTGTAGGACGTCAGTAAATGTTTGGGTTCTTCTTCACCACACCCTGTCCTCGTCCATCTCCTCCACCTTTCTCAGTCCATCCGCTTCACTTTCTGTGCGCTCTTTCCTCATTTCCAGCTGAATCAAGTCCAGTTCGTTTGCACTCTGTCGGAACAAGCGCTAGCACACAGTCTGCCGAGTGGAAATGGACAGGGGGCTGTCCAAGGACAGGCTGGTGGGGGACCTGTCCGAAGGGCACTTTTTAAACATGGAGGAGATGTGGAAGGCCTGTAAGACACAAACATTTAAAAGTGAACTTTTTCGGGTCAACAGAAAGAAGGGTAAGGCTGGTAAAATCTTCACTAGTGGAACATCTGCAATTGTCATAATGTTTTTTCTTGAGGAGGGGTTCCCAATTTTCTCCCCAATTCAGTCATGCCCAATTCTACCCCCTAGCTTAGACTCCCTTAATCACCTAATACCACTAGGAGAAGATTAGCTCATTTACTCAACCACCCTCATTGGGCCAAACACTTGGAGGAGAACACTAACTGCTAATTCTGCTATGTAAGCTATCAGATGCCTGTGAAGACCTCCTACGTTGAAGGGGGGAGACGGGAAAAGGATGGGCATCCTACCCACCCAGACAGGGTTTTTTCTTTTGGACTTATGTATGGCTGTGGCATCACTGCGGAATGAACTTACAAACTCCTAATAAAAGTGCCAACGGGGGAGCAATAAAAATGTTGGAATAAAATGGAATAAAAATGATCAATATGCAGATACTACATCAATGTCAAACTACTTTGGACATCACGGACAAGACAACTGGAGGACCTAATAGAACCGGACTCACACAGGTCGTCTTGCTTAGACAGCTATTTTTAAGCTAAATTCAATCTATCCATGGACCTTTTACCATAAAATCATGGTGGGTGAACACGCCCACTGAAAAATGCTTTTCTCATACGACTGAGAAGACTAACGTTAAGACATGGCGTAGGAAAAATAATAGCTACTAATCTGGCAACCTAGTGGAATAATCAAATAATCAAATCATTTGGATCACAGAATGTCCTTCAGAGATAGGTGGCATGTTGTTTTTTGGTTCTTACCACCCAATATGCGGTGAGCGCTCCCTGCAGGTAGCCGGTGAGAACATCCGTGGGGTGGTGGCGGTAGTCGGAGATCCGGGTGAGGCCGGTGTAGATGGCTAACATCACCAGCAGGAACTGCAGCAGCGGCCGCAACAGCCGAGCCCCTCGCCATGAAAACCGAGCCTGCAGGTAGAACTACAGAGAGGAAGGGTGATTAACGAACAGGTGGGATTAACATCTTTTATATTGCTTTTCCTTGTATGTCGGACATACAGGCTAAATGACTTGTTTTATTATCATCCAACACATTTTACTGTAATATTCACCTCATGTTAACTAGGGTTGCACTGATACCAATACCAGTATCGGGCCGATACTTCATTAAAATACTCGTACTCGTATTCGTACGTGAATTGCCAATATCATGCACCGATACCACTAAACAATATCCTATTTCACTACATCAACTGATCACACTGGGCGGATGTGATTTATTGTCCTGCCTGACTTCAATCTCTAGGGGGAGACAACAAGCTGGAAACTTGGCGTCAGATTCTAACCACGAGCTAGATGTTTTTCAATAGGAGTAAGCAATGTCAGCGATTTGGAAATATGCGCAAGTTTAACTGAACCGTGCCGTGGTAGAGATGTTCAGAGATGTTCACAAGTCATTTTTTCATTTTTCTAAATGTTAAAACTGAAAAATATATATTGCACATATATATCGCAATGTGAAACTTCACAGTTAGATAGGGCTCTGTGACACCTTTCCAACGACCCCTCGAAAACCGTTATTAGCTGAAAACCGCTCACCTCAGACAAAAGTAATGGGACACCGGGGTGAATGGTTTTCGGGGTTATTATGGGGGGGTCGTTGGAAAGAGTTATAAATAAATAACTCCATGAAATGAACATTGTTTACGAGTTATGACTCACGAGGGAAAGTCTTTGTTTGTGCGACTAAAGTGCGACTTGAGTCCGAGTCTCAGACTCGAGTCCCCATCTCTGACTTAAAGCTTTGTTAAAACCAGAATGACCGGTTTATTTTTGCCTTGGAATAGCCTTCTGTTAATACTTTTTTGTATATAGCCTTATTATAGGCTTGTCATAATCTGTAGAAGAGAAAATAAAACCTGTCTCCAAATTACTTGCACTTGCATGGACAGCATTCTAAGAAATATCCCTACTCTGTATCAGCAAGTACACAAATAAAAATACTCTTACTCGTATTGGTTTGTAAAAAAGTGGTATCGGGGCAACCCTAATGTTAACATACATATGACAATAAAGATCTCATGTAAATCTGTTTTTGAGACAGTGATTTCAACAAGCTGGCAGGTGGGATTAACCACAGAGGGCATACACCGGGTTCACTTAATATTTATTCATACACAGTATAAGGCTCGCATTAGATGATACCAGTTTGTACACGTGTGTCCATGTGTGTATCAGTGTATCTTGACAAAGTGTTCAATCCATTTAAAGGCCCGTATCTTACATTTAATGTATTTTATTTTTATTCCACTTTTGTTCCACTTCTGTGTATCAAAAAGAGACGTTATTCATTTTTACATGACCGTTTTCCAACTTAGAATTAAACAGATTGTTCTGTCACTCTGCCTATAAAACCAATATATGTAAATGAGCTCTGTTCTCATTGGAAGTTCAGTGTTACACCCCATTCAAAAAGCAGTCCAGCACTCCATATAATATTTGCTTAAATAGATGGATGGGTCTGAACTGCTGTGGGCTGAAAGGGCAGGTATATGTAAATATGTTTTTGTTACATCACAAAAACAGTTATTTCAAAACAGGTGTTTTTTGTAGTTTAGGTTCCACATGAACTGTATCAACTGGGGAGTGAATGTTACATTGTGAAACAAGTTACATAGTGTAACTCTAGATTGTCACAACTCAGGCCCTTTAAATAAAAAGCTGGCGATGAATCAGGATGTTAGAAGAGAGTTCATTAGTGAGAGCAGGTGGTGCAGTCAAGAGCTGGAATGAACAGACATGGAGGCTTTTGGTGCATTAGAGTTGACCTTGAGAGAGGCAGGTACTCAGACAGAGGGGCAGCGCCCCTGCAACAGTATCCGCTCCCAGGTTAATCTGACTATTGCTTCAAGGAGGAAGAAAGCAGCCCCTGACCAGCATCCTGCAGAGGAGTCTGAGACTGAACAGCAGCAGTTCACTCAGTACTGTACTCAGAAAATCCAGAGAGAAATATTGAGGTCAGAGGCGGCGGTATGTTGGGTAAAAGGCTGGCGGACATTCCTGAGTTTAAGAGTGCCCCGCATGCACACACACACACACACACACACACACACACACACACAGGCTGCCACAGGTGTTGCGAAGCCCAGAGCAGCTGGCTCTGAAGCCAAAGAACCAGCTTCAGTTACAGCAGGGAGAGAAAGAGACACATAGAGAGAGAGAGAGAGAGAGAGAGAGAGAGAGAGAGAGAGAGAGAGAGAGAGAGAGAGAGAGAGAGAGAGAGAGAGAGGGAGGGAGAGAGAGATAGGACAGGGAAAGAAATAAGAAAGCGAAAGAAAAAAAATAGGAACAAAGAAAGATAAAGCAAAAAAAAGTCATAAAAAGAGAACCAAAAACAAAATCAAAGAGAAAGAAAGAAAAGGTGGGGAATACAAAGAATAACACAATAAACAAAAAGTACAAAGAAAATCACAGTAACAAAATACAGAAAAAGAGAACAACGCTCGGAGGGAAAAGAAATGTAAAAAAAAGAGAAGAAAACAAAAAGAAAAGAAAGAAAAGAAAATGGGAAATAAAAGTAATGAATGAAAGAAGGAAAGAAAGAAAAACAGAATTAATTAAAAAGAAGTAAAGATAAAAATAAAAAACAAAATACAGCAGAGAGGAATGAGGCAAAATAAAAGCAAAGTAAAAAGGAAAGGAAAAGTAACAAATAGAAAAGAAAAGAAAAGAAAAAGAAAGGAAAAGAGGAGAGGACTGTGCTGGGCTGCCTGGTACAGTGTCAGTGACTGCAGGGGATTTCTTTGATTGGTCAATGTGGCACTGCTCCAGAACAGTCCAGGTGGGGGGGTGGCAGGGAGGGGGGAGAGAGGCAAACAACAAAGAGCCTGCCACTGCCTTTCAGAGGGCCCTTCAACTGCTCTTCAACTGCTTTCCCTCCTTTTCTCTCTCGTTCTCCCTCTCCGTCTCTCTGTAATCAGTGCTGTTGCTGTCCCTGCTTGAGCGCAGGCGCAGCTTTGTGAATGGACGAAGAAAGCGGTAGGAACTCGTTCGTCTCGGACAGCGTTTCCAATCTCCCGACACATGACTGGCACGGAGGGCCGGGGCGGGGGCGGCTGAGGGGATTTGCAGGGGAAGCCGCGATAAAGAAACCGGCTTTGAATGTCAGGCTTTATGAACCGACGTGAGTGTCCTGTCATTTTTCCTCTTCTTTGTGGCCCCTCCATCAAAACAGCAGAGAGAGAGAACGAGAGAGAGGGAGAGAGAAAGAGAAGAGGTCAGCGCTGAAAGAGGCCTGTCCATCTCTCAGCAGGCCAAAGGCCCCCTCCTTCACAACCCAACCCAGAACTAAACAAGGCCTCCTCTGTCCCTGGCCTGTTTTCTTCCTCTCTCTCTCTCTCTGTCTCTCTCGGGCCTGCTCTCCCTCCTTCTCCCATCTATTCATCAGACTTTTGGAGAACATTCTCGTTCTCTCTTGCCCTTTCTCTTTCGTTTGAAACAAGATGCCTTTGGGGAGTTTTGGCTTTCTCAGACCCTTCTCTATTCAGTGTGTGTGTGTGTGTGTGTGTGTGTGTGTGTGTATTCGTGTTTTTGTTTGTGAGTAAGACATTTTTGGCAGCTCTCCATATGGCACGGATCGAAGCCTGCAGCGGTAAATCTCATCAGCCGAGCAGAGCCAGCAATCTCAGTAATTAAAGTTTGGAAACAGCTGTTTGGTAATATCAAGGAAAAAATGTGTGTGTGTGTGTGTGTGTGTGTGTGTGTGTGTGTGCGTGTGCGTGTGTGTGTGTGTGCGTGTGTGTGTGCGTGACTCCACACAATAATACTCACAGCGAGGTAAAGCATTGTGTACATGGCAAAAGAGGCATGTCCAGAGAAAAAGGACTTCCTGTAAAGATATAAAAGAAAAAGTGAAATTTACTGCCACAACCATCAGTCTTCAAATACCCTCACAGAGCATCTAAATGAGTAAGGATGCTAATGCTGCTGATAATGAAGCAGTGCAAACAGGATCCAAGTTCATCTCTTCATTAAGGTGGTTCAGAACTGTGGATGTGGTTTAGGACTCAGTATGACCTACTTCACTTCGCAACTGAACGCTTTGAGGAGCCACTTTATTCAACAGTGTGTGTTTTCACAAAGCAGTGTTGCCTGAAATAGCTTTCTGTAGCAGTGAAATTAAGTCATATTGTGTCCTAAACCACATCGACTTGCACTTTTTCTTTTATTTGAAACATCACGCCTTTTGGGAGTGTTTGCTGTCTCAGACAAAGCTTTACTACCGGGTCTGTTTTCACGAACCAGTGTTGACTAAAATAGCTGCCTGTAGCAGTGGAGTTAAGTCATACAGTGTCTTAAACCACGTCGACAGGACCGCACCACCTTAATGAAGAGCTGGATGCAGTTGGAGGGGCTTGAGAGATTTGAGGATGTGTTTGTTAGCTCCAGTCCTAAACTAAAGAAGCAACATTTGGACACAAATCATGTCTTGGCTGATCGTTAGATCTGTGAACATATCATGAAACTAGCTCACCTGGCCTCCTCTACTCCTTTTCCATTGTTCACGCAGCTCACATTTGAGATGTACTCGCCCGGTGTGCAGCCCAGCGACGCGTACGTGATGTTGCACATGGACAGGAAATTGGGACGAAGCCGACCCACGCTCAGCTTGGCCATGTTTGTCAGGGACTGGCCGATGCAGCAGCCGAACAGGAAGGCACCGAGCTCTTTGTAGAGGCAGGAGACATAGCGGTTTTGCACGAAGGCGTTGGAATGAACGCCTCGGAAGCGGACCCTGTAACACTCACCCAGAGCGATCTGAAACACACAGAGAGCACAGCATTCAGAGATACAGCAAAAAAACTGTCCTATATTCAGAACAAGACTCTATTCACTTTTTCGTACACTGGAGAATTAGGGGCATGTAGCACACACACAGGAAATACAGGGTGTATGCTAGGGAGTGGCTGTTCCAATACACAGAAATCCACACTCATCAAGTGTCACAGCTGGTGTTAACATCTGTTTCATCTTAAGTTTTTTACTGGAGACAGAGATGTTCTCTAAGAGTTCATTATGCAACGTGATTTGTTTATTTTCTAACTATATTCCCTGATCTGATACTCAGTGTTATCATTGCGATATGGGCCAAAACCACTGGATCGGATGTTGGAAACAGACCGAACTGTCATGTAAATGCTTAACTAAAACTTGAGCAACATGCTGTAAAGAGAGATGTACAAAGACATGAGAAATGGAGATGACAAGGAAGGCGGTGTCCCTGCACTCAAACAGTGTATAATATGTCTAACAAAGGGCTATTAATGTGCACTACATTGGTGTTGAAACTGTACATTTATAGTTAACATAGTGCAAACGTTTCAGATTTAAAGAGAAATGCACTTCTCATGAATATTTACCACACAAAGAATCACTGAAGAGTTCAAAGTGGGGCTGGGTGTTAATGATATTGAGATATTTTCAGGCTATATCATGATACATATCATATATATGTATTTATATGAAACACTTTGTTAATGCTCGTTTGAACCCTTTGATAGAGATAATCACACCAGTATAATGATTCTTGCAGTCCCCCTCTTATTCTAGCTATGAATAAATGAATGGTTAGCTTACAATTGTCCTTTTGTTTACTAGAAACAAAATACATCTGTTCCTGTTTCATTACCCTCACAATCTCACTCTGAGAAAACGAATCAAACGGAGTGTGTGTGAGACAGCAGAGACAGTGTTGAGAGTTCTTCTAACTTTTCCAGTCAGAGATATCCTAACTGGCAGCACTGCCCTGAATGATTGTGCAGATGGGTGGAGATGTGTGTGTGTGTGTGAGCTCGTCTTACCGTTAGCCCTGTGATGATGATTCCTCCAGTGATGAGCAGGCTGTCCGGAATGGCCTCATGCTCTATCAGGGGGTATGTGATGCTGGGGTCTCCGCAGAAAAAGCCTCTCTCATACGGCTTCACTGCCTTCAGCTCACATGCAAAGAAAGGAATTGAGGCTGTGGAGGGAGAGAGGGAGAGACAGGGGTTAAATCCCAGGCTTATTACATACCAAAGCTTATTATTCTGTAATGACATGAAAACAGTGTAATCAGGATTTTTCTCAACAATCTGAACAAGATTTATGTCTCATTTTGATCCATGAAATCATACAGTTCAGGCTCCTCAGTGACTCCAGCCATCACTGAAAGCCCAACTTACTGCTGAACTGGGCAGCAAATGTAAAATTCTCATCAAAACAGCACACATAACTCCTCTCTGCTCCTTATTTGGTTAACAAAAATGTCTCTGACGTGAAGCCCCCTTGAAGTCTGGACAGGTGGGTCCTGGCTAATAAAGGGTTCAGCAAGAATATTTTTTTCAGTGTGATCTAATGTTTTGATTTGTTGCTGAAGAAAAAGACCAGTAAATGCAGAGGGTAGCAGACACCCACATGCATTATCCAGATATATATAGTGTTTACGGTTTGCTGCTTTGTCTTTACTGTAAGGGCCACTCTAAAAATAATGGACACTGTAAAAATGTGGTCTTTTCATTATTCTCTTACTATCCCACAAATGAATCGTAATCAGCTGAGGTCATGCGCTTCCTGGAGGCCAACTTGCCATTCAAATTTTGTAATTTTTGGCAAAATAGTTGTCTAGCTATTGTCCAAAAGTGCTTTGTGCCTAACCCACACCACGGTTGCAAGCACGAAGGAACGAACTCATCTAGGGTCACAATTCTCTTATTCCATATAAATTATGTGGGGCTATAATCACACCAAATTTCATGTGGATTAAAGAAGTGTAAGTATATAAAATCAAGACTTAACAACTTGCACACACCTTTTATGGTTACTGAATATCCGTAATAAATTACAGATCAAACTAAATGTTAAAACCGTAACAGATTAACCATTATAGATGAAAAAGAAACATGCTATCAGAGTTTCTTGAACATTTTTTCTCGATGATGGATCGGGGTATTGGGACGGAGAGGCAAAACATGATTGGTGAACATTATTATTTTCCCCCCTCCTGGAGCCGACACCTTATTGTGGTGGAGGGGTTTGCGTGTTCTTATGATCCCAGGAGCTATGTTGTCAGGGGCTTATGCTCCTGGTAGGGTCACCCATGGCAAACAGGTCCTGGGTGAGGAACCAGACGAAGAGCGGCTCAAAAGACCCTCAATGAAGAAAAAGATAATGGAGAGATGTTTTCCCTTGCCCGGACGCGGGTCACCGGGGTCCCCCTCTGGAGCCAGGCCTGGGGGTGGGGCTCGATGGCGAGCG
>JBBPCY010072190.1:0-11237 GCA_037974405.1 Brachyalestes nurse | reverse complement strand
CACTACTGCACTCACAACACATATGGAGGCATTTCTTATTTTTTACACAGCTCACACTGCAATAGTTCAGAAAAGAATAGCAACCTGTGCAATTTACACACTCACACTGCCACAAATTGTACAAACCGTGAGGAGGAAAAAAAAAAGGGGAAAGTGGTCAAATTTTTTTTTCCATGCCAGTATAATATTAAGTCTAAATAAACACAATAAACAACTCTGGAGAAGAACCTCAATATGAAATACACTCTGCTATATACACAAATGGTGGGGTATCTTTTCAATGTCATCATTTGCTTCCTCTGAGTCACCAGGGATGCCACCATATCCGATCACTCAGAAGTCCTGTAAACGCTTATGGACAAAAACGTTGCACCTGTCCATTAGCCCATTAGAGAAAGTAGGCTTTATATGTACAAGAAAACCCACTGAAATGTTTGTCTGTGGGAATCGACTGCAGACTACACTGACTGACACGCTTGGAGAAGAACTCTAACAGCCAATTCTGACACAGCAGATAATAGAAATCCATGCTGAGAAGAGACTTGTAGTCTTGTAGACTCTGGCAACATCAGGGATCAAACTGAGGGTCAGCACTTACAGAGCTGAACCACTCTGAAGCTCTATGAACACTTACTGACAAAAGGTTGCACCTGCCCATTAAAGTAAGTATGTTTTCTATGTAGAAAGAAATATAGAATTTAGTCTGCGGGGATCAACTGCACACTACACTGAGGATCAGCTGAAACACACTTGGGTCACGCTCTACATGCATCATCAATTTGACATTTCACACAAATGTGAAAATTAAACTGACGATCCGTTACTTCGAGACATTTCGAGCCCTTACTTGAGATGCTCCACAGACTCGTTCAGGGTCACTATGTTGAAAACCACATTGGCCCTGCTGTTTCGGTTCACGCTGTTCATGGCAGCCACGGCAGCCCCCAGCCTTTCCTCCGCAGCTGTGATGACCACGGGGATCTCCTCCCCGGGCCTGACTTTATGATCTGAGAAGAATCCCGTCTCGAAGGGCAGTATCATACCTGGTGCTACATCTGAGAAAAGAAGGCAGGAGTGAAGATTAACAAGAAAGCACAGCGACAAAAGGAGCATCTGAAAAAGACATAAAGAAAGTGTAAACATAAAGACATAAAGAAAGGTGTAAAGAACTGATACCTGAGTTGTCTTGCCTTAGGAAATCGCTGAGATTCAGCAGATTTCGGTGTACGATGATTAAAAAGGCGATTGACAGCAGCACCAGGATGACCACGTTCACTGAAACAACAAGACAAAAGGACTTAACTCTACCTGAGGAGAAGCGTAAATTTCAGTAGAGATGAAAGCCTCTCCTATTACTTACCTTTACGTAGCGTCATTGCCCTTACTGTCCCCCGGCACTTATCTCAGACAGGACACCGCATCACAGCTGCACCACTACTGCTGTCCTGAAAATGGACAAATAAGTAATAATCCAATTCAAATCAGTGGCAATTCAAACTCAGAGCAAAAGTGCAAAAATGTCCAAATGTTTTTAAGTAAATGTAAAGTTGCCCTTTATGGTCAGGTATGGCCACATCACAGCACAGCACACAGAGTAAACAGTGTGAAATTGTTTCTCTGGATTTAACCCATTCACCAAGTAAAGCAGTGGTCAGCCAGTGATGCACCGTAGTGTGTGGGCACAGTACCTTGCTCAAGTGGGATCATGGGATTCAAACCCACAACCTTCTGATCGCAAGAGCAAATCCCTAACCACCAGGACACCAGCTGCCCCATATTTTACAGAAATAAGGGTATTAATAATGAGTTTGTCCCCTCTTAGTTGCAGAAACAGCCTCCACTCTTCTGGGAAGGCTTTACACTAGATGCTGGAAGATTGTTGTGAGGATATAACTGCATACAGCCACATCAATGAGGTCAGGTACTGCTGTTGGATTATGAAATCTGCATCACCATCATCTCCAACTCATCCCAGCTCCATCATTCCAAAACACAGTCCCACTGTTACACATCTCAGTGCTGGGGTCTTTAAACCCAGCCAGGCAGCCAAAGCTCCAGCGCTTCCCATTGAATTGCCAATGCTGCCACTGGCTGTCCTGGGATTCGAACCCACGATCTTCTGATCGCAATGGCAACTCCCTAACCAGCAGGCCACCATCTGTCCCTTATTTTCCAGAAATAAGTAAAGTAAAGTGGCCGCTCAGGTGTGAGCACAGCACAGCACGAAGTGTGATATTCTTTCTCTGGATTTAACCCATTCACCGAGGGAAGCATTGGGCAGCCTGGGGAGCAGTGTGTGGGGACGGTACCTTGCTCAAGGGTACCTCAGTGGTGCCATGAGCAGTCCTGGGATTCAAACTCACGGCCTTCTGATCAAAAGGGCAACCCCCTAACCACTAGGCCACCAACTGTCCAAGGTTATTAATAAGGAGTTGTCCCCTCTTTGTTACAGAAACAGCCTCCACTCTTCTGGGAAGGTTATACACTATATCATAGAACATTGCAAGGATCTGACTGCATACAGCCACATCAGTAAGGTCAGGTACTGATGTTGGATGATCAGAGCTGCATCACAACCACCACTCCCAAAGTCAGCCCTTAAACCCTTCCAGCCAACAAACGCTGGACACTGGATATGGTGATCTGCTCAAGAGCATACCACATGTCGCCAATGGCAGGCCTGGGATTCGAACCCACGACCGTCTGATCACATGGACAACTCCCTAACTAGGCCACCAGCTGCCCCCTATTTTCCCCGAAATAAGGGTCTTAATAAACAAACAGTTTATCCACTCTTTGCAGCAGAATCAGCCTCTACCCTTCTGGGAGGGCTTTGCAGGCTTTACCCTAGATACTGGAACATTGCTAGATTTGACTGCATAAAGCCACAAGAGCTGCATCACAAGCACCACACCAACTCATCCCAGAGGGATTTGATGAAGCCCCATCATTCCAGAGAACGGAGTCACACTCTTCCACAGCTCAGTGTTGGGGGGCTTTAACCCCTCCAAGCCCTCCGAAGCTGGACACTGGACATGATGATCCCACTGTGTTACCAAAGCTTTGCTATGCAGATTATACAGGCTGTGCACAGCTGAACCTGCAGCTCGTTAAAATAGGCGTCTGCATACTTTTGACCACACTCTGTGTGAAAAATTAATGTTTCTTTCCGACGGATAGTGTATGAGCAGAGATCAGTTAATAAACACGTGCTTGCATGCTCGCAATGTATAAACGCCAGAACAGAAACAAATAAGGCAGAAATAAAATTGAAAATACGTAGAAAAGTGCATATACTGCTGCCGAGTTCATTTACCTGCCTTATTTGCACTCATCCAAAATGCCAACTCAACATCAACAAGTCGGAGGGGAAGGCTCGCACACGGCGATTTTTTCTTTTACTCGTGAAATTGAACTCTGCACACCCCGATCGCAGACTGCTATATCATCTCCACTCACAAGGAGTAAGCTATCTGTCTCATCTTTATTGTATATAGATTCACGAAGCTAATCGAGGACAATCACAACCTACCGCCCCTTTTGCCTTAAATGGCACAGAAATGGTGTCTAGCTTGCTGCCTGATTAAAAAAAATAGTTTTAATTGTATGTATTTAGCTTCAGTATTAACTTCACCTGTAAAATTGGTAGTGGTGCACACATTTAAATACATATAACAGGATTTTGTTGAACTGTGAGATTGAAATAAGACGTTTTGTGCTCAAACGTGTTGACGTTTCTTAGAGGTCCTTCGGAAATCTACGTGCACCTTTTTGTAAGCAGGAAGTCTCACATTCATATTATTTCCTCCTTAATTTAGCTCAGTTTCTGCATTTCACAATGTTGGCCGTGTTTAAGTCGATACCAACTCATATGGTAAGTTGGACTATCTTCAAAAACAGCTGATATTTAGAGATTTAACAGTTTTTTCAGTTTAGCATCCTCTGGTTGTTAATGTACCGTTAGCTGGATGCTAACTGATAGCATAGAATAATATTAAATTAATGATTTAATATCACCACTGTGTAATAGTCAGACTTATAAGCACTAAACACATTCCTGGACTGGTCTTAAACCGCTTCAGACTGTTTTCTTACTGTCAAGTGCTGACATATGGGCCGATTCCAGTTTCAATAAAATAGTGGTGATTGGCCAAAAGTATTGGGACGCCTGACCATCACACCAACAGGTACTTTAATGAGTACTGGCCACTTCTGTATTTGCTCCTTTTTTGCACACACGCACGCCAACAACCGTGTCTTATAGCAACGTTTGCATGACTTTTGCCATGCTTACAGTCAGTGTTGTGCATGAACCATGTTCCTATTTTTCGTGAACGATGAACTGAACGAGTCGTTTTACAAATTATGAATGTAACCGTGAGTGACGTTCACTCTCGCGAGACTGGACGCAGTTCACGTTGCACGTTCGCAGGCTAGTGATGCGAAGTTCGGCCCTTTTGGCATGGCTCCTGAAGAAGAGCCGGCTCTTAGTCTATTATCATCTGTAGCCTCATATTTTAGCCTAACTTGACAAATATGAGTGCTTTGTGTGTTGATAAAGTGGGGAACGGCTCTCACTCTTCTGATTCACTACAAAGCATCGGCTGTTCTGATTCTAATTCAAGTTCGGACGCCTCAGCAGAAATACACATGGGAAATAAGCTTATAAAAGAGAGATATTTATGTTTAGTACAGCTAAATACTGGATGCTGTACATTTTCACTAGTTTGATAAGGTTTTAAAATAGACAAAGCCTGTTAGTTTATTTTTTATTATGTTCTTTTCTGAGCACTTTAAAAGATATGGTGTTAAAAGATATTGTTGTAATGTTTTCTGAATAAAAATTCCATATACAGTATACCTGCACTTCATTTTTTCCACTTAAACCATAACATAATGCGTTGTTTAAGTGGTAAGGTCTATTCTCAACCTCAAAATTGGTTTTTAATATAACTTATGTCTGTGATTGTTCAGTCGTATGACAGATAGAAGGAGAAGATTGAAGGAGGATCCGATAGAAGGACGTTGTATTAAAATTATTTAAAAAAAACGAACGTGAACTAGTTCATTTTTGAGCTGTGAACTTCGTTCAAAAATGTAAAAATGAACTATGTTCATTTTTATTTGAATGAACTGTATTTTGAACTAGTTATTTTTCAGTGTAAACTGGCACAACACTGCTTACCGTAGTCTATTATTGGCAGACAAGGCTGTGATTAGAATACGGGACTGGAGCGGTCCCTGAAGGGACAAATCAGAATCACCCACATTTCGGGATGTCCCGGACAATTCGGGACGGTTGGCAACCCTATCAGACACTGATGTTAGGCGAGAATTCACATTAAACCACTCTGAATTACTTTGTTTACTTCTTAACAATGAGCCAGATATGCTGGAACATAGATCTCATGGATCTCATTTTAATAACTCAACCATTTATGGTGGAACTGAACAGCTAAGTGAGAATGAAGAACCAGATTCAGTCTCCATATACAAATGTTTTTAAACTGCATAAATTCCAGCGCTAATTCATAAATATGCCATCTTGTTCATATACACATTTCATTTACGCAGGACTACAAAGGACAGAAACTTGCGGAGCAGATTTTTCAAGGCATCATCCTTGTCTCAGCGGTAAGAAAGTTTCTTCTACTGCACCAGATGTTTATTTATTAGGACATGTGAATGTTTTCAGGTTTGATATGATATCAAGTTTTCACACAGCTGTAATTATATAGTAGAGATTATAGTCAAATATTGCATTTCTTTGGGCAGAATCGTGATCTATAAAATGACAAAACTCGAAGACAAAGAAGCTGCCTCTTATAAAATTTTATATAAGAATTTATGTAAAAGTTTAAATACATCCAGTCGAGTAACATACACTTTCTAAGTGTTTATTTCTAAAAACATGTCTGCACATTTTATGCACAATAACTGATTTTTTTTGTCCCCGTATGTTAAGCTAAGCAAATAAATAGTGCATACATTTCCATAAATTGTGCAAAAAAGCTGTAGGGAAAGTTTAAAAACAACAGAATGTGCCATTTGAGACGGGGGTGTTTAGACTGTGGCATATAACTGTATACATGTTGTAGTAGTAAAGGAGGCCGTTAAAAATCATCACTTTTCTGTAACGGGTTTAGTTTACTGATTATTTCAAGAAAAGTTAAATAAAACCTCACTTCTCATTCATTTACTTACTTAAACCTAGAAAGCTCTGCACTAGTTTTATTTTATTGTACACTTATTTGAATGTTCAGTGATTTGGATTTTTTTTCATTCTGCCCTTATTGCTTACATTTATGTATCTCATTTTATTCTTTTTGCAGGTTATTGGATTCATTTATGGTCTTGTTGTTGAGCAGTTTGGGTGGACTGTTTATATAATGATAGCTGGATTCGCCATCTCCTGTTTGGTAAGTGAGTCATGTTTAGCTTATCAGAATAACCTTTTTTGTGTAAAGCAATTAATGTAAGTATGAGTGTGTAGACTGGACATATATTAGAGCTGTAACGACACACCAAACCCACGATTCATTTGCGGTGGAGGACAGGAAAAGGCTCCATTTTGTTTGGAGACACCTTATCTTTACCACAAAATTATAAATCAAATGCTTAAATACCGCTTCCTTTCCATTCTAATGAGGACAAGGCTTCGGTGAACCACACAAGGAGTCGAGTTGGAGGAGTCGACACGTCTCTCTCGGTTCACAGCTCCGTTTAAACAAAAAAAAAAAACGCTCCGCCCAGCTGCCCGGAGCCACAAAACTCGCTCAAAACACAGAAACTCCAACGCAGTTTTATCACAACCCAGCCAGCTACACACTTTTAAGCCCAGTGTCATAACTTACATGTACTCACAGCGAATCAATTCAGCAAACAAAGAGTCCGTCCATGCTTGTATGTTTGTAAACTTGTGGGAGGGCTCTTTGAAACCCTAAGACCCTCAGCTATTGGTTAAAGAAAAGAAATTGACGTGAAAATCCTCCTATTACGGCGAAAAGCGTATGTTTCTGGGCAGGAACTGTATACGGGAAGGAGTTGGAAGGGGTGTGTCGCGATGCAATCTCCTCACACCGATTTCGGTTTTGTATCCTATATCGTTACAGCCCTTATATAATATATAATATATAACAATTAACACATTAATTGCGTTTAGTAGTATAATTACAACATATCCATACAGTAAAGTGTGTTCTCACACAATTGTCTCCCTTTGCTTGCAGCTTACACTGCCTCCGTGGCCAATGTACAGACAAAACCCTCTCACGTGGCAGCCCGCTCTACCGGAGCCATCTGCAGAACCCCGTGAGAAGCCTCAAGAGAATTTAAAGAAGAAGAAACACAAGTAAAACACCATCTGCTTTCCACGTGAACACCTTTGGTGAAGATACCGACCAAACCCCCTGCCCCCCTCCTCTCAGCTCTGTGGACTTGCCAAAACGATGTTAGGATTCAACCCTTGTCATGTTTCATGTAAAACTGCAAATCTGTTTAATAAAGACCTTCATTCTTACACTTCTTTGTAGAACATTATACTGACTTTAATTATTTGTTCTAAATTACAGTAGATTTCTTCTCTTAGAAACTATACATTGGGTACAAAAACAGTTGAACACATTTGAATCATATTTAGGTTTGCTATCTAAAACCTAAAGGTTTACAATCATTCTTACATTTTTAATAATAAAGAACAACTGAACAGTAATATAGACTGATTGCATATATAATGCGACAATGCATTTCATAAATTTACATTTAGAAAGGCATCTAAACATGTAACAGTAGAGAAGTGGCCTTCAGAAAGTTGGCCTATTTTTGTCCATCAACAGTAGTGGCATGATCAGGTGGAGTCTTGCTGATTTCAGTCTTTGAAAGCAATGTCTTCGAAGAATTTTAGCTGTTGCACCATTATGGCATACGTCTTGTGCTTCTCCTCGCCCATCTGCTGCTTCAGCAGGACCTGAAGGTAGAAGAATTTAGATCTTAGCTGGCCTTCACTTCATAAAAGCATGTTGCATCTGTCTGTGCCTAACGCTTTAATGCTAAGGACAACTTTTAGGAATAGTGTCATAAAAAAAAAATCTTACTCTAGATGTAGTTGATCAGTCTAAGCATTTTTTCTGTCCAGATTCCTCTGTAGCACTGAAGCTACAAGGCTAAGAGTGCTAACATACACTAGAAAAGAAAAAAAAATCACTCAAATCTTGTCTATAAATACATCCTCAAAACTCGTCTCAAACAACATCCAGCTTACTGCTGATCTAGAATCAGTTTTTGTAACAATGACCATCATTAATATGGAAATAAAACTGGTCCAAGATCAATTCTACTTGTACTGAATTGTACCTCAACCCCATCCAGCACCTTTGGGTTGAACTGAAACAGAAATTGTGATCCATACCTTCTCCTCCAACATCAGTGTCTGATCTCATAAATGCTACAGAATGAATGGACACAAATTCCCCCAGAAACTCCAAACTCTTGTGGAAAGCCTTCCAAGAAGAGTGGAAGCTGTTATAGCTGCAAAGGGGGGGACCAACTTCATATTAAAGTCTATGTATTTGAATGCAATGTCTTTAAAGTTCCTGTTGGTGTAATGGTCTGCCATCCCAATACTTTGTCCATGTGATGTATTCATAATAGACTCTTACTATCTATTCACACAACGGTACCTACCTGGAGCAGGCTACTCTGTATCATGCAGAACCTCAGATTACATTTCTCCATTATTCTGAAGATGTGTAGAGGTGGTGAGCCTGGGTCAAGAGGAACGTAGGCTGCAGGCATCTGCAAAACACTGTTAAGGAAAGAGAGATTATGATTCGGTGGCAAACATTAGACCAGTCATGTGCCAAGAGCAAATATATGATTCATTTAGGGGTATATCGATTTCAGTGCAGTATAGAAAAATCAGAAAAGAATGTTACTAGATACACTACATGGACAAAAGTATTGGGACCCCGACCGTTACACCAAAACAGACTTTAATGACACTGCATTCAAATAAATAGACTTTAATATGGCCTTCACTGGAAGTAAGGGCCCATCTGAATTCAATAAATAAGAGGTCTCAGTACCTATGTCCATGTGGTGTAGGAGTGGGAGGCTTTTCTAAAGTAGCTTATGAATTAACTGTTACCCGGATTGCAATTTTGGGAACTACCTTTGCTTAAGGGCTGGTATGGCAGGTATTGAAAAAGGCTCTACTGGAGTAATTTTATTTATCCAAAGCATTAATCAGACCTAGAACGAAGACACCATCACATTAAAAATGTGAAGAGTCTGTCTCCTCACACCCGTACCACTGACATTAAGATGCATTTACGTGTAACGTTACATCGTGATGAACTCACGTACCCAATAATCCAGACTGGGAGGAAGATGTTTGCATGACAGAAGACACCTAAAGAGTGTTCATCCTTTCCAACAGAGGTTTTGAGCTTTCTGGAGAGCTCATAAGCCGAAGACACCAGTTCACTGTAAGTCAGGAGAGTCCTCTCAGTCTCTGTGTGGAAAACTGCCGCTGTATTTCCTCCGTACAGCCGGGCAGCTTCCAGTACCAGCTCCTGCAGACTCTGACGCATGATCCTGAAAACTTCTTCAATCATACATCAAGCCGTTTCTTTTTAAAGTCGGCCCAAACATCAAAACTCTCTACCGGTCTGGTGACCGACGCAGCCTCGCCATGTCCATGCTGTAAACACATCGTTCTATTGAACCGAGTCCCACTGAGTCATACACTATATGGACAAAAGTATTGGGACACCTGTTTTTATAGGCCTCTTTATATCTTAATACTTCAGCATACCAAGACATTTTGGACAACACCATGCTTCAAACTTTGTGGACACAGTTTAGGAAGGCTCTTTTCTATTCTATTCCATAACTGTAAGGTCCATAAAGACATACTTCGATGAGTTCAGCATGGAGGAACTTGACTGGCCCGACAGAGCCCTGACCTCCATCCAACACCTTTGGGATTAACGGGAATGGAGATGACAAACCAGGCCTTCTCATCCAATCTCAGTGCCTGACCTCATAAATGCTCTACAGAATGAATGGGCACAAATTCCTACAGAAACTCCAAAATCTTGCAGAAAGCCTTCCAGGAGGAGTGGAAGCTTTATAGTTGCAAATTGGGGACCAACTATGTATTTAAATGCAATGTCCTTTTTGGGATAACTGGTGGCCTGGTGGTCAGGGAGAAGGATGCGGGTTTAAATCTCAGGACTGTTAGTGGCACAACTGAGGTACCCTTAAGCAAGGCCCTCACACACTGCTCCCAGGGTTCCCCCCATTGGTTACAGCCCACTGCGTGTTGTGCTGTCATGTGTTTAGTCTTGACTTTAAGAGCCACTTTACATTAAAGTCCCTGTTAGTGTAATGGTCAGACGTTCTAATATTTTGTCCCCACTGTGAAGTTAAGGTTTTCACAGTGTCCATGTTATGCGTGATTTTTTTCTAATAATTGTAATAATTCGGATTTTTTATAATAATTCCGCCTCAAACGTAACAAATTTTAGGTAGGCTTAAATTTATTATTAAAATTTGACGTTTGTTTCGTTTACATTTTGTGCAGGAAAGGAATCATTGATTCAAAAGAATCGGATCTGAAAGATGAATCAGAACGTGCTCGTCGGGTGAAGATGGCATAATCGTGACGTTAGGCATAGCTGGCCAATCAGAGTGAAGGATGGCCGGGGAAGAGGGGTTTGAAAAATTTTACCGAAGGGAGAGAAGAATTGCGTACGTTTGGAATTCAAGTCAGAGCGGATTATTTTGGCGGTTTACATTTTACATTTTTAATGGAGAATCTATATGATCGAATGAGCCCAACGCACCAGGGAGAATCAAATCTAATTTTAGACAAGTTAAAAAAAAATGACGACGTTTTCAGAAAACGAATGGAGGAGATTTTTCAAAAGGTGAGGAGCTTCAGCGCCTAAGTTATTTGTTCTCAGTTAATACCTGGCTGTTCTACGAGCTGGCAGTCTAATTTAACTCATATAGCCCTGCGGACAGAACCTATCCTCCACGTAAAAGTATTGGGACACACAAGTTTTTCAGGGTTTGGGCTAGGCTCCCTAACTTCCAGGGAGGGACCATCTTCATGCTTCAACATATAACTTACATGGACTAAAGCTTTCCGTCGCAATGACGGATTTCCGTCAACTGAGTGCACTGAAGATTAATAATGAAATTGATGCAGATCGGTGTAAGAAAGGCAGGAG
>JBBPCY010072189.1:0-11238 GCA_037974405.1 Brachyalestes nurse | reverse complement strand
GCCTCGCTGATTGGTTTACTGGTTTTTCGACATTTTGCTCTGGACTTTGGTTTTTCCCCTTGTTGCCCTGTGGACTTGATTTTTCTAATAAATATTCATAATCTGCTTTTGGATCCTACTCGTATTCATTACAGGTACAGAGGGCATATGTGTTCACAGTCAAGAATTAGCGTTGCTCTAAAACGCATTTCTGAAATTAAAGGGATAATGCATAATTCACATAATTTACAGATTTGGGGAGCATCCAAATATTAATGAAACACGCAGCTTTTGTAGTAATATACTGTTATGCACTCATCCATTTTACAAACTAGAGATCTACGTTATATAAAAGGCCTCTTAGGAGATGTGTTACTTCACTAGAATATTCAGTTTTTTATTGTGACAGTATGAGCAGGCAGAAAGATAAAGACAAACTTTACTGGACAATAGTAACCACAAAACTCAAATTTTAGAGTAAACTATTATTTCAATGCCATAACTGCAAAATTCCAACAGATGACCTCATTTTACCAAGTTCATATAATCCAAATTAACAGTAATAAAGGTTCTATGTTCATAAAATATACAGCAAGATGTAAGAATGTTTCATTACATATGGCACTTTGGTGAGTTTATTGGAAAGTTGATAAGCAATGGCAATCAGTAAAAAGCAATTGTGTTTTTATAAGGATGTCTGAGTACTGAGTGATTCCTGTAGTATCACAAGTATTCTCCGTATCACAAGTACTTGTGTTGAATTGATTAATTGCCAAAATCAGATCTTCTGCATGTGCTTATTATATGCATGTAAATATACTCATAGATTCCTCTGCAGTGTTTGCTTCCTGGAGGAGTCTTTGCCTTCTTCTTCTTGCATTCTGTTTCCTAGCCTACCCAGACTTGAGGTCTATCACAATTCTGATACTCTTCTGATGGTAGTCAGGGTTTTTAGACACCAAGGCAAAAACTACACAAGGATTCTTCACAAGGCTTAGCAATTGTTTCAGTGTCGTTGAATATGCTGTCATTTTATTCCTCCCTCACAGACATAAAACAAAGCATGTAGACATATGTCTAAAGTTATTGTATTTTATTCAATGTTCATTTTTTAACAGTATAATGCAATTCATGGGTTCAAGCAGTAATTTACGGTTTAGAAAAAAAGAAACTGTACTATTAATCCTGTGAGGAGTACAATCACAAATAAATGCTTAGAATGTTAGAGAACAGAGAATTCTATATTATATGCAACAATTACCTGCAGAGATTCTGTTTCAGTTAACAATGAAATTTTGGAATTTTAGCATGGAATTCTAGAAGGACAGGGAGAGATATTCACTCTCTGGAGCATGCCACTGTTTTACAGAACTCACAACTGCAAGAAGTAAAACGTTTTTAAGCCTTTATCAGCAATCATTACAATAGCAACAACGAAAACAGAGTTCCAAAGGCATCCAATTCATCTTTGCTAATGATATATGACCCGAGAATACATTGTAGTTTCTTCATTGGTGAATTTCAATGAATCAAAATTCAACATTTCCTCATGTGCAGCCTGTGGAAAAATACTGTGTTTAATAGATCTATCTTGGTGAGTAGATTAAATGGTGAATTAAACATAAGTAAAGATTGATATGCAGACAAAGATGTCAGTGGTGAAATTAAGCTTTGGGAAAAAAACAAAATTGGGTAAGCAGAGGTAAAATGGAGAAAGCCTTTGCTCCATACTGATATCACAGTAGTGCTATGGAAGCAAAAAAAAAATAACACCATAAAATAATGTGCTTCAATTAGATATTAATCAATTGTAAATTAATTATTAATTTTTGTATTATTTTTAATATATTATTTGTGTTCTTAGTAATTCACTTAACAGTAAGTTATTTATCTTTAGTATTTAAGTTTTATTTTTTTTCACAGTCCCCACACACTGTTCCCTGGGTTAAATGCAAAGAAAGATGTTCACACTGTGTGCTGTGGTGTGTTGACATGTGACTATAAGGGTTAATAACTTTAAAAAATGTAAAAACATTCACAATTTCCACTGAAATAAAGTTTTCTGAATTTTTTTCTCTTAGAGACAGTGAAATTTGAAGTTCCTGCAGATGCTGAAATATTTAGCATGGATCAGCGCCTTACTTGATCATTGTTTTCTCCAGTGTTTTGTCATCTGTACATCCTCTCCATGCATCTGTTTGATGCATCTTACATGTGTTCAGACAAAACATAGGAAGACCTGTGCACTTCACACTTTTTATACAGTTTTAATGGGTAACGCTGTCCAGTCCTACTCCTAGTGACCTGTTCTATTAGAAAGCTTAGGTCCAGTATAAACCTAACACATACCTAATATTCACATTTGTGATTAGGTGGATCTTGTGTGACTAGAACTAAATCCTGCATGGTCAATAGATCATGAGGAGTAACCACCCAATTCCCGTGCACCAACCATCCAATTCCCCCCTTCCCCCTGGGAAACAAGCGAGACTATGCACACGCACACCAACACCCCTCTGCTAGACTTAGACTGATGTGTTCCTCCACATTAAAAATGCTAATGGCGTCCCCGCTATGGAGCACAATACATTGCCAACACCAACGCAAAACATACATACAAGCGTCTGGCTGCTTCTCACGCACTACAATGTAAACTGCTATTCATGGACTGTTTAAACAGGTCCTTCTTGTTTCAAATGAAGATGTGATTATTTCAGATACCACTAAAGAAATACACTTTTTTAGCCAAATTTCCATCAGTTGTATAAGTATCAAACCCTGATTGCCATTTTAAATCATTGTAAATATGTTTCCATTTGTAGTTATGGTATTCTAAAAATAAATGCCTAATGATGATACTATTATGTGAATTGAACATTTCTCTCAAGCAAAACAGGCCTTAAGATGTGAAAGAGGATGAGACAACCGTTATATCAACATTTTCTATGCAGTTTTTGATTAAAGTTTATTTGTTTTTGTACATAGAGGTAAGTTTTCAGATTCGTCTGCTGATTGAGCTGGAACATACAGATAAAGACACTGCAGTATTCCTTTAAGAATATCATCAAACTGTTTGTATCCCATCTAGTCGTTTGTATGGCTCATATAAAGTCCAAGATCACAAGGCAAATAAAAAAGTGAAGAATGATAACAATAAACAAGGAAAGAAAGACACAAAAAGAAAAAAACAACCCCTGCTTTTACCTGATTCAGTCGAGTGGCATCAGTGTCACCTTTTGGAAATAAAAAACAAAATGTATACGTTTAGGTGTTGTGTGTGACAAAATTAGATGTTTCAAAATGTTGATCAACTTACTTTTAGTCTTACTTTTTTGTGGGTACTTGCATAAAAGTCCTCCCAGAATTACAATCATGCAACCACATATTATGTTTGAAGATATTAAAGCAATATTCCAAAACGAGCCATCTAGATGATTCAGAAGAAATAAATAAATAAACTTCAGGAAAAAATGATGAGTGAAGTAATGGAACTGAAACCAAAGAGTTTTAGGCTATTATACAGAATACAATGATAATATGGAGCTCTTGAAATTAGAGTAATTTAACTAAATTAAGTTTTTAGTAAATTAATTCATTTACCTTTAATATGAAGTTCAGTTCGATTTCCAAACAATATATATCCTCCCACAGCCACAGCACAGTAGTAAGTTCCAGCATCAGAGATCCTGAGGTTCCTCTTGGTGAGTTTGTAGACACAGCTGTGTGTAGGAGAACCAGTTTCAGAGCTTTTCTCACACTGATCACTCCTATTTCTATGAGTGTAAATGATTGCTGGATGAGATTCTCCTGATCCATGTCTGATCCAGTATACACTGTGTTCTCCTGCAGAGGAATCTGTGAGTACTGAACACTGCAGAGTCACAGAGTCTCCTGGATGAACAGCCTCATCCACAGGCTGCTGGAGAACTGTGTACTTTGTTAATGGTGCACCTAGAAAGAAGAACATAAAGAACTGGTTTGCACTTGATACTATTCAACATTGAAAAGGACAAATCTGAATATTCCTCTTACCTTCAACAACCAGATGGGTTGTTTCCTGAAAGGTGATTTCATAAAGAAACATGATAGCGCAGTAGTAGGTTGCAGTGTCTGATGGCTCTAAGTCAGAGATGCTCAAATTAAAACTGCCAGCTGCTTTTTGTATCTTAAAACGGCCACTCTTATCAAAGTCATTCTGAAATCTTTCAGGCTGATACAGATATGATGTAGAGATTGCAACGGGTTTCTCATCAAGCTTTTGTTTGATCCAAGCAAAATTATTGTTTCTATCTTCTGACCCTTTGCAAGATAGATGAATGCTGCCTCCAGCTTTAGCGACCTTCAGACGACCCTGATGAACTTCATCACCAGCATAAGAGACTGGAAAACAATCAGATCACATAATTATATACAGTTTTGTCTGAAATAATCAGAATACAAAACAATAAGTGTTCAGTAAATAGTGAAATAGTGAAATTTGATTTTTTATACTCACAGATTTGTTTGAAAAGAACAAAAACTAAAACGAATCTTCTCATTTTCAAACGGTGAAGGCCGGTTTCTAGGCAAAAAGTATGAAATGTTAAAGTATAACTGGAATGAGGATTCTTTTAGTCCACTCACAGTAACTGTCTCAGTTGTTAGTGTGTAGGGCGATGCTGCTTTCAGGCTGGCTCATTGACATTGTGTCAAGATAGGTCAGAATTGTGAAAGAGCGGATGTAACTGTACACCAGGGGGTGATGTGTTATTATAAGTTTTTTGTTTAGTTTTTTGTTTTTCACCAGCATATGTGTTCTGAGTTCAGTCTTTTCTGTCCTATTTGCAGTTTGAGGTCAAAGATTTAAATGTATCCTGCCCCTTTCTGAGGAGGATCTTTCAAAAAATGACAATTTCTGTAGTTCCCAGTTAGATGCTGGATGCAAGGTAGTAGCTAGATCATGTTACTGTCAAAACACCCAAAAGAGTGTATTATTAATTTTCATTTTGCATGTATGTGAATGGTTACTCGTGTACAGTGATACTGAATTTGTTAAAAAACTCTTTTCATCATTAATATAATGATTATTATAAAAGTTTTGGATTTTAGAATTTCCACATGTGCTTGAGGGTCTGAATTTAAAGAATTGACAAACATAACTGCGAAATTCTAACAGATGACCTCACCTCAAAATCTGATTTTCTGCATGTGGTTATAATATGCATGTAAATATGGTCATATATTCGTCTGTAGCCACAGTGTTTGCTCCCTGGAGGAGTCTTCTCCTTTTTCTTCTTGCATTCTGCCTACACCCAGACTTGAGATCTGTCACAGTTCTGATACTCTTCTGATGGTAGTCAGGGTTTTTAGACACCAAGGCAAAAACCACACAAGGATTCTTCACAAGGCTTAGCAATCGTTTCAGTGTCTCTGAATATGCTGTCATTTCATTCCTCCTGTCATGGTGCTAAGGGAGAAGGACGCACACACAGACTGAATGGCAGGGAACACAAGGTCTGTTTAATCACAACTCAAGGGTTAGCGTCAGGCTGAAAACATATAACTGATTTTCTTTCTGTAATTTCTCAAATGCTGGACGCTTCCTAAATAAAGACTCCTGCCAAAAACCCTCAGACCGGGTTCAGTTGTCTCTTTCTTTGCTTTCCGGGCAGACAGTTCCCTCAGTCTGACTTTCCACAACTGAGGGCGGGCAGTAGTTCAAGTCTGCAGTGAATCAAAGAGAAAGAGAGAGATTGTAACAGCAAACTTCTGGAAGTTTTACCAAACTTGCCCTCGCTCTTCCTCTTGTTCCAAAGACTTTTAAGTGTTTTCCCTCACACCACCCTTCTGGAATGAAACATTTGGGTGATCCCGCACCGATTCCTTGGTCCGGCCAGGCTTTAAACCCACACACTCAGAACAACAACCAATCACACAACGCATACAATAATTAACTCATTTCCATAAACACAAGAAAGGTGGACATGTCGTTGGGTACCCAGAGATCCAGCTGGAGCTTATGGCTGGATGCCTATGCACCCAACGACCATTCATTCACATACCTCCGTATCCAGAGCTGAACCCCCCTAATACTTGGGCGAGAGGCTCCGTTGTTGATGCGACTGAGATGGCCCGGACGTAACACCTCCCTCACAGACATAAAACAAAAGCATGTACACATATGTGTATATATATGTATAAGTATCGTATTTTATTCACAGGTCATGTTTCCAAGCAGTAATTTTCAATTTAAAATCCTATCAGGAGTACAATCACAAATAAGTGATTAGAATTTTAGAGAAAGGAGAATTCTATATTATGATGCAACAATTACCCCCAGAGATTCTGTTTCAATTAACAATGAAACTCTGGAATGTTCGTATGGAATTCTAGAAGGGCAGGGAGAACTTACAACCCAAAGAAGTAAAAAGTTTGTTTTATTACAACAGCAGCAAAGAAGAGTGAGTTCCAAAGGCACCCAATTAATCTTCACTCATGATATATGACCTGAGAATACATCGTAGCTTCCTCAATGTATCAAAATTCAACATTTCCTCATGTGCAGGCTGTGGAAAAAATACTGTGTTTAATAGATCTAACTTGGTGAGTGGTTAAATGGTGAATGAAACATAAGTAAACTGAGCACGGACCCCCATCCTCACCCCAGTTACTCTGATCATGCTGATCCCAATCTTGACTTCATTATTTCTAGTACAGTAAACCCCCGCTTTAATGTGACCAATGCAACGCTATTTAATTCTCCTTGCTGCTGATTGGCTGCTGCCCTTTGACGCAGCTGCTGTCCAGAATTTGCCCCGTGGACCGTCTCAAGTGTTCTTGTGTTTTTCTTTTTGTTCTTCTTAAAGCCCTGTATTCATATAAATATTCATCTGATCAATATATAGTATTGCATAGTGTATATATTTTACTATTATTTTCACTATTTTTACTCGTGGCTACTATGGCAAGAACAAAGTAGACCGTCCACAAATCCACCAGTGGTAAGGCAGCCAGGAAGCAGCTGGACACAGAGGTGGCTCACAAGAGTGTTCCAGGCACTGGCGGTGTGAAGAAACCTCACCAGGCCAGGCACCGTGGCTCTGAGAGAGATCTGCCGTTGCCAAAAATTCACAGAGCTGGTGAACTGCAAGCTGCCCTTCCAGCGCCTGAGATCGCTCAGGAGTTCAAGACTGACCTCCGCTTCCAGAGCTCCGCCGTCATGGCCCTGCAGGAAGGCAGCGAGGCTAAAGATCTGTTCGAGGACACGACCCGGCATGACCCGCCGTACCCTTGGGTTGTCACGCACAGGGTTCTTGCCGTGGACGTCCTGGGGGAACCCCTAAGCTCAGCATGGGTGATAGATCTGTGGCTCCAAGGCTGTAGAATGCCCTCCCTGACAACTGAGTAGTTGCAGTTTCAGTAACACTGACATGGTTTTTTAGTCTTTCTAGCAAAATAAAGTGATCAATCAAAATGCCACACTAAGGTCAAGCAGAACCAGCAAAGAACATGTATATGGCCTTGGTGGCCTGTAATTAGGGAGAGAGAGATCTTATTTGTATCTATATTAGTTTGGTTAAGGAACAAAGTCCAGTGGTTAGGACATTTACCCTGTGATTAGGAAGTCTGCTAAGCACCTCTGAGGTTCCCTGAGCAAGCCTGCTCCCTGGGCGCTGTGTTCCTGGCTGCCTGCTGCTTTACTTGGTAAATGGGTTATATGCAGAGGAAGAATTTTGTGCTGTTCACACTGTGTGCTGTTGTGTGTTCACGTATGACAGAACAGTCACTTTCACTAATACTTAAGGGACTTCTATAAATGATTCCTGTGCCGTTTAGTCCAGGACTGTGTAGGTAGTTATAGGCTGGAGTTTACATGCATAGCTACACACATACTGGGGACACTAAATATAATATGGGACTGATACTAATTCTAAGCCTACTAACCATTTTACTGAGCATGACTGATATTCAGTGAGCCTGGGATTATATAACAATGACAAAATCAAATGTATATGATGTGTAACAATAATTAAAGTACTCCAAAAGACCAATTTAGAAAGCAGTCACTTTCTACTAACATTCTAGCAAGTGATGTAACCCAAACTTCTGATCACTGTTCACTTCCATGATTCACATTTGCTTTAGGTGATTATTTTGCTCCAGAATAGCAACAGTGTTTCGTTAAGCCAGTGTTCATTTAAAAACAGTAGTGCACAGTTTAACACAACAAAATTCAGCATTTTACTATTACATTTCAATCAGAGAACAATGTACAACAATTTAGCAAAAAAAAATAAATAATAAAGAATAATATAAAATATATTATATTCCATCACAATAGAATGGAAATTTGCTTGCTGACATAGTCGATCCTGAGTGTCGATGTTACATTCAAATCTAACCTCCATGATAACTTGGCTTCAAAAAATGTATATTTTTATTGCTTTAATACAGCTTCTGTATTTTCTAAAACAAACCTATGTGCAGTTTTAAATACTCTGCCTAGATAAACCAAGAAGAAAATGGTGGCAGAAAAGAATACACAGTATATTACACAGTACTTATCATTTTATAAAAACCCTCATGGAATTGCCATAAGGTCTTTATTCTATCTCTTGCATTTTCACTTGGGCATACAGCGAGTCGTCTTGTTTCATCTTCTTTTCAGTTCTTCTAGAGGTGCAAGATCTCGGAGAAAAACTTAGTGATGCGTAATTCATGGCATCTCTCTCCTCAGCCTGGGACAGAATGTGAACAAGGTAAAAAGTTAAGACATAGATTTACATACAGTGAAATAAGAATGCTTACTTGACATTTTCCATATGATATTCTATCCCATCCTCAATGCATGGATTTGTTTTAAAATAAAATCTGAAAATAAATACACAAACACATGCATAATACACTGACTTTTAACATGAAAGTTTCACTGCAAGACATTAGTATAGACGTGTTTTTCAAGTTACAGACTACTCACTACATATCAGACAGGTTGTCTACCCAAAAAATGTGACACCAAGATTATTCATTTATTCATCGGCCTTTAGTAAATGCGGTAAATATTGCAAAAAAGAAAAAACTCATCTCTACTGCCCCAATAGGATTTCTATGTTAGCACTAAGGAAATGCAGGTTCACATTTGACACTTATAAAGGCATTCAGTACATTTTATGGAAGCTTGCCGCAGACATGAACATATACCTTGTATTTGCGAGCTACATTTTTTACAGTCATTCTCTCAGTATAGAGCCCTGGCATATGCAAATGATTTAGTCCAGGTTAAGTTTAGCCCTAACCCTAACCCTATTTCTGTATTTGTGATGTATTCAAGATTTCCAGAAAGACAAGCGTTTCATAAGTCAAAACATGATTGGTCAGTTTCACTGTCACTTTCTAATTATGGTTGTTGTTAATTTAGTGTAAATGCAGGTTCTACATAATTGGAGTCAGCTCTTAATACTGCTGGAAAATAAGTCTTGTTTGGACTTTTCTATTAATTTAATTTCTGAATACATTTGTTTCTACCCGAATGAAAGCAAGAATTAACAATTTTATTGTAGCACTTAGAGTTTAAATACAGCAGGAATTATTACACTGTTAAATAAATATGGAAAATTTACATAAGTTATTATGTCCTCTGAAGGCCTAAAAAGCTATGTTTACTTACATCTTACATGTGTTCAGAAAAAACATAGGGAGACCTGTACACTTTACACTTTTATACAGTAAGGCTGTCCAGTCCTACTCCTGGAGACCTGCCCTTTTAGAAAGCTTAGCTCCAAGGCAAATGTACCACACAGGTCTAATATTCACGTTTCTTACTAATGTGATTTGGATGTTCTTGTGTGGCTAGAACAAAATCCTGCAGTGTCAGTAGATCACAAGGAGCTGGGATGGCTGCTCATGGTCTTAATTGTAAAATACACCATGGGAAAATTTGGAAAATATTTAGAACATTAAGAAAATGATTCTTGTTTATTATTCTTGTGCATAAATCTGTCCGGCATTTCATTACAAATAACCGAATGTACTGTACATTCATTTCTTGATATAAACTTTGGAACCTTTTTTGACTATAATAGAACATGATGCAAAAAATTCTAAGAACAAAGCATCCTTTTTCTGCAATTCTCCATGGAGCACTATAACAACAATGTCAACACCAACAGGAAACATAAATACAAGCACCTGGTTTCTTCTTACTAGAATGTAAACTGCTATTCATCGGTTTGGTTTAACAGTTTCAGTTTAGTTTAAGTCCCACTTGTTTAAGATGATGTGATTGTTTCAGATACACTTGTGTTTTTCAGCCAAACTTTCAAGCAGCTGCGTATTTAGCAAATCCCTTATTACCTTTTAAAAATAATTTTAAGTATGTTTTCTTGAGCAGTTCATGTAATGAAAAAAAATATTTGAAAAATGTGAGTATATTATGTGAATTCAAAATTTCACTCAAGCAAAACAGGTTTTGCAAAATACAATTACAGTTTATTGCTTAGGCAAATAATGAAAGCAAAAGAAATAAATTGTCAGATTCATCTACTGAGTGAGCTGGCACATAAAGATAAAGGTACAGACACTGTATTCCTTTAAGAATATCACCAAACTGTTTGTTTCCCATCTAGGCGTTTGCATCGCTCGTATAAAATCCAAGATCAAGGCAAATAAAAAAGTGAAGAATGATAATAATAATAATAAACACGGAAAGACAGACACAAATACAACCCCTGCTTTTACCTGATTCAGTCGAGTGGCATCAGTGTCACCTTTTGGAAATAAAGAACAAAATGTACATGTTTTTGTAATGTTAACAAAACAGCAGTGACAAGATTGTGTTTCAAAACATTGATCAACTTACTTTTAGTCTTACTTTTTTGTCGGTACTTGCATAAAAGTCCTCCCAGAATTACAGACACACACACAAATATGATGTTTGAAGATACCAAAGTAAGATTCCAAAATGAGCAATCTAGATGATCTAGATGAAGAAATACATAAATAAACTTCAAGAAAAAATGATGAGTAATGTAATGTAACTGAATGAAGTAATGTAACTGAAACTAAAGAGGTTTAGACTATTATACTGAATACAATGAGAATATGGAGCTCTTAAAATTAGAATAATGTAACTAGTTTTTAGTAAATTAATTCATTTACCTTTAATATAAAGTTCAGTTCGATTTCCAAACAATATATATCCTCCCACAGCCACAGCACAGTAGTAAGTTCCAGCATCAGAGAGGCTGAGGTTCCTCTTGGGGAGTTTGTAGACACAGCTGT
>JBBPCY010072188.1:0-11238 GCA_037974405.1 Brachyalestes nurse | reverse complement strand
ATGTTTGTGTGTATGTGCGTGTGTGTGTGTGTGCGTGTGTGTTCTGTCATCTAAAACTTTAAGTGTCACAGGTAACAGATACTTGTATTGCCCACTCTTTGAAGTGTAAACGGTGTGTGTAGTGATGCGTGGACATGGACGTGCATTATTCAGAACTCATGTCCAGATGTTGCACCTTATGGGTTAGATTACATGCTAAAGGTTAGCTAAGGGACATTTTCACTTTTACGATTCTCTTTTGCTGTTGGTATTAATCATACCATCCTGTCAGGACATGTCATACGAGACCTTCACTAAAGTACCCCAATGTTCAGGCTTTTATCCTCTTGAAGCTGCCTGCTGACATCACTCAGT
Source organism: Brachyalestes nurse (assembly GCA_037974405.1). NCBI lineage: Eukaryota > Metazoa > Chordata > Actinopteri > Characiformes > Alestidae > Brachyalestes > Brachyalestes nurse. The sequence continues at coordinate 10,884 of JBBPCY010072188.1, read as the reverse complement.
GATCTAAACATCTCTGTTTCAACACAACTTGAGACAGAGGGGGACAGGAAAGACTGAGAGAGAGAGAAAGAGAGAAAAGAAAGACAGAAAGAAATGTAGAGGGAATTAATGAGAATAAGACAAAAAGTGAGAAACTAAGAAAGATGTAAAGAAACTGAGAAGACATAATGATAAAGATATGCCATGCAAGAAAAAGGATGAGAGACAGTAGAGTATAGAGCAAAGAAGAAAGAGAGAAAGAAAAGGAGGAAGGGTGTGGAAAATGGAAAGAAAAAGAGAATGAACTACATCAAGAGGTGGAAACTAGGTAAGAAAGAAAGAAATGGTGTAGATAGAGAGCAGAAGGCAATGGGGAGTCAGATAGAGCGACAAAGAGAAAAAAGAAATAGGGGTGAAGTCTATAATCGTGTAACTGTGTTAGGAAATGACACTTGTTTGAACTGCTGAACTCTAGATATCTCCAGTGGTACTGGTGAAGGTGGCCTTTTGTACCCTGGCCTTTTTAGCTGATGAAGGACAGACAGCCTTTAGAAAAACATTGTTTATCACATTTACAGTGCTTCATCTCTCTGTCTCTCTCTCCTTCTCTCTCCCTCTCTCTCTATCTGCATCCCTCTCTCCATCCCTCAACCCTGTACTGGCTTGTCTACAGATAACCATGCTGACACACAACACAGAGGTCAATAAACAGATGACCAGTGAGAAGATGCTGACATCACATTCCTTCCTGCCCGGACCTCCAGGGCAACCTGGATCTATCGGTGAGGTTTAAACTAATTTTAGTGGTTGAAACAAACATTTTCTGTGCTTATTTATTTTTTTCCATTGATAAAAGAAGTAACTTTGTGTCTCTACAACTTTCACAAAGGCTGTACTGGTGAAGTGCTGCTTCCTAAATTATAATTAATTAAAATTATGTCTGTTTTGATCTTGGGCATTGATTGTACAATATATCAAGCTGTTATAAACTAAAAGTAGCAAGTGGCAAAAATAGACTAGAAGCTTATTTTTCGGGCTTCATGTGTTCATTAGTATCAGTTCATACAGCCGGTAGTTCATACAGCCAGCATAATAGATATAACTTCAAAAGACATAATTAAACATCAAAGATGTGCAAAGACAAGGACAAACAACACAATCAGTTAACAAAAAACATTTTTATTTGTTTTTGGCTTGGGAAATAGCAGACAATGCTACTCTTTTACGCATTTTTTTGTGCAATGTTTGGGTGAAACTATTACTGCTGGGCAGAATGTGCAATTTAGAATGTGCAATTTAAAATGTGCAATTTTTCATTTCTAATACTAAGCTACTGTCAAGGCATGTTACTCCATTGTTCCTGTGTGTGTGTATCTACAGTGTTCTCATCTCTATTTATAATACAATCTGTACATACTTATAAACATTTACATGTGCATCCAACTTACCCAAGCCTACATCTAGTCTTACTTTTTTAAATGTGCAATTTAGTCTTACATACATATATGTATGCATATATGTATTTTTCTATACAGATGTGCATATTTATACTCCTAGATTTTATACTGTACATTGTTATACTGATTTTATACTGTACTGTACATTTTCTTCTTTAGACTGTACATTTGAACACTTATTGTATACTGTGCTGAGAGATAGTATTTTATTCTGTTTTATTTTATTCTATTCTATTGTTTTTCTTAATTTTGCTGCTCTTAACTGTACTGTCCACTTTCTGCCGTGACCAAACAAATTTCCCACTTGTGGGACTAATAAATGTATCTTATCTTATCTTATGAGAGGAACTATTAGGTCCCCCAGATACATTTTAATTACTGGAGTTATTCAACCCGAGCTCACAACATTTCGTGCAGCCATCACGAAATACAGTTTAATCAAAATACGTGCTGCGATCAACGACTTAGGCCTTTTTTCCTGCTAGGACAACGCTCCACTTTTTTGTGCTAGGACAACGCTTCACTACTCTATGTATTTTAATGCATAGTGCATAACACCGCCAGTATCTGCGCTAACTGGTGACTGTTACGGTTAGGTTTAGGGTTAGGGTTAGGTTTAGGTTTAGGGTTAAGGTAAGGGTCAGAGGTAAGGTTAGGGTTATAGTTAGGATTAAGGTTAGGGTTAGAGTTAGGGTTAGGGTTAGGTTTAGGTGTAGGTTTAGGGTTAAAGTTAGGGTTAGGGACTTACCCAGTCGCACAGCATTTCAACCTGTTTCAACCGCTTTGCAAATAAAAACAATAAGGAATCAACTAATTATTTCTCTCCTATTGTCCCTCAGTAACCAGTTAGCGCAGATACTGGTGGTGTTACGCAGTGCGCATTAAAATACAGGATAGTGAAGCATTGTCCTAGCACGAAAAAAGCCCTAAAATATGATCGCAGCATGTATTTTGATTAAACTGTATTTTGTGATGGCTGCATGAAAGCTTGTGAGAAAGGGCTGAGTTACTGATTTCAAACACTGGCATGCTGATAAAGAACTGAAAGTTTGAAGCAATGGTGGGTAACAGTGCATCTTACATAGTGCCAGGAGGACTGAGAAAATAAGCCTGAGATTGCAAATGATGCAGAGAGCTTAATGATTTGATTGGCTTTAAAATAATGACAGCACTCCTAGAATAAGAATCAAATTTCATTGTCTTAAGAGAATACAGCTCACACCCTTAAGCATTTTCATCAGGGAAATGTGATCAAAGTTATATGGGTGGTCACGATTGGTCAGCTGAGATTGGTGAAGTGGTAGAAAACATGTAGTGAGTTAATTTTTTGGTACCTCTAACCTCTTACACAAATAAACTCATATATTTAATCATCAAAGTGGTTTTTCCACATTTCTTGGCTTTGCAGCTGTGTGCTAGAGACTAATTTAGCTAATAAGTAATGGAAGCATATACCCATTGGATGCAAATGTCATGCCTAAATCATTGCACACTCACCTCACCAAGTCACTCTTCAGTAATAATACTTATAAGCTGATGTGTTTTGGACACTGTCTTGTCCACTGCAGTGGTAAGCTTTATTTAACTCTGTCCCATATTTTATATTGTTTACTCAAATAGCTGTCAGATCAAGTCTGTGAATAGATATGCAATAAAGTTTGCTGATTACTCTGTCAAAGTTAACCTGCCTGATTACTGGCCAGGTAATGACATGATTACTAATTTTAGGACCTCAGCACCAAACTAAGGAATTGAGGGAACAGAAACTGATTTTGTGGAGAACTTCAAATACTTAGATGCCGTGTTTGATTACTGGTTGTGCTTTCAAATGTCTTTTCTAGGAAGGTACCCCATTTTCACTACTTGAGAAAAAAAAGGTTCTTTTAATATGTGCCCCAGAATGATGACTGTTTAACAGAAGTTTTACCGAGTTGATCGTTTTGTATTGTGGCATGGCTTAGGAACCTGAATCTGTCCAATAAGAAAAGGCTTGGTTGTCTTGTCAGAATGGCCAGTAAAGTTATTGGGGTGAATCCAGCAGAGCTCTCTGACCTTTACGGTCAGCAGGTTGTAAGGAAGACCCCTGCTGTATTAGACTGTATTGACCACCCCCCTGCAGAGAGAGCTTGAACTTCTGCTTTCAGGTAGAAGATATATAGTCCCATAACTCATAAAACTATGAAATTCGAAGAGTCTTTTGTTTACACTGCAATTAACCAGTTGAATTTGCCTTTTTGCAGTCAACAACTTTGCTTATCTTGCGTTGTACTGAATTGTTATGTTGCCTGTGTCCTGTCTGGTATGTAATTTTTTATTTTATATTTTGTATTTATGATAGATGGAATGTGGTTTTAATGTCTGGCTGCAACTACATTTCCTCTAGTGGAAAAATAATATTACTTTACTTGACTATAGGATGACATCCTACATTTTCTGTCCACTTTCTGTACACTAAAATGTGTAGGACAGGGGGCGTACGATTGACAAGGGTTGGGAACTTATGATATAGAACAGTATGTCATACAGTGCAGTTCAAAGTTATGGGGGAAACTGTATAAACTTGATTATTTTGCCAAATGATCACTTTAATAACCTATTTACATTTGTTATAAGCTATATTTTCGATCTGGCCTTTAAGTAGTCATGGAAATGAATTACACAGAACCCACCTGACGTCATTGTTTCAATGTGTATCAGTATTATAATCTCACAGCGTTACATATAGATGGCTGCTACTGATTGAGCATGAATCAATGCTGATTTTGGCCCAAGGGTGTGTTCTAGTACACTGTACCTACTATTTCTTCAACTGGCCAAGGATTCAGACTTTTCCTCACTGCCTTTAACAACGTCTGTTTCCTCTTATGTGGATGTAAAACAAATCTGACTGCATTTTGTTCACAGGCCTCGGAGCAACCGCAGTATATTATTTCATAGAAACAAAGAATTACTGCTCGATTCCTGTTAATGTAATTCTGGAACCTGAGTAATAATTCAGTCAAACTGAAATGGAAATGATTTTGTTTTCGAAGAATATAACTGTCCTGTACTGTATCCCATCAGGCTGGATCACAGAAGTTCTTCTAAAATGTAGTTACACTGACTGAGCAATGCATTATTTTTGTTGGCTCTCTTTTGTTTGTTCATTTTTCATTGTTATTTTATATATACAGTAAACCCTTGACATTCGCAGGGGTTACGTTCACAAATTTGTGATGTGGTACAAAAAATGCATAAAAATGCCCATGTAAAATATCAATATTACCCCTGTATAGGCTGTACTGTAATTCATGCATTTATTTAATTTACAGTAATAAAAGTACAGGACTTTAAGAAGAACAAAACAAAAAACATGAGAGCACTCCAGACACTCCATGAGGAAAACTGTTCTGATGCGGGAATTCTGGACTGCAGCTGCCAGAGATCACCAGCAAGGAGAAATAAATAACGTTTTCCGATTGGCTATTTTCAAACCTCTCACCTCTGAGTACAGCGGCATTTTACCATCCCAAGACGCGCTTTCTTTGTGTACCAACAGTACCAATAATGTTTGTATTGAACCAACAATATTTGTATGGAAATGTAACTGAATTTACATTAATAATTATGTTACAAAATTAGGAAATTATATTTGTCTTAATAATTTAGCACTAAAATGCATGAAAAATTATATATTGCCACAAAAAAAGCAAAAATATAATGCGGAGGATATCTGTGGTTTCTGCGAACAATAATTAGCGATAATGAACAGACCCACCGGGTTAGGCCTCGCTGAACAGATCCACCAGGTCAGGCATTGCTGAACAGATCCACCAAGTTAGGCCTCACTGAACAGATCCACCAGGTTAAGCCTCGCTAAACAGATCCACCAGTTTAGGCATTGCTGAACAGACCCACCAGGTTAAGCCTCACTGAACAGATCCACCAAGTAAGCCTCGCTGAACAGATCCACCAGGTTAGGCCTCGCTGGCTTCCTGCAGGGCCATGACGGTAGAGGTCTGGAAGCGGAAGTCGCTCTTGAAATCACGCACCAAAGCGCTGGAAGGGCAGCTTGCGGATCAGCAGCTCCATGCTGGAACTGTAACAATGAGGTTTCTTCACACCACCAGTGGCTGGAGCTCCAGCTGCTTCCTGGTGCCTTAAGGGCTGTAACGATACAACAAACCCACGATTGCGATTCTTAGGGGGGGAGGTTAGTGTTTAGTGCAAACAGTACCATTCAAGACGCCATTTTGTTTCGTTTTGTTTTCGAGTATATTCTGTTTACCACAGAATTATGGATCAGTAAATGCTTCGACGCCGCTTCTTTTGCATTCAATCTGTACAGAACACCCCAAGGAATCGCCACAGGCTGCTGCAGATCCGATTCTTCAGCTACCGGTTCACCATTATCCAAAGCTACAAACACGCTCCGCCCAGCTGGCCAAAATCGCACAAAAACTCACTCAAAACACAACAAAACTCTTACAAACAATCACAACCAGCCGGCTTATAGACACTTATAAAGCGAAGTGTCAAAATTTCCTTTTAAGAAGTTCAGCTCGGATACGCACGCCTCCCCAGTGCGTCTCTTCGGACCATCACTCCTATTTCCACTTGAAATTCTTATTTGCTGGACAGTTATCCCCATCAAACGTACTTATCCTGAATGTGGTGTTCTATGTGTTTTCTCCTTCGGCTAAAAAATTGACCCAGAGGCTCAAACGCACACAAGGCGCTGCTTGGCTGACCTGAGAGCAGTCTCGGTTCATTTATAAGGCCAAGGGGGGGAGGAATCGTTTGAATCGTAACAACCTCTACTATTGGTCACTGCCTGAAATTGACATGAAAATACACCAATCACAGTGTAAAAAAGGTTTTATTAGCAGGTGTACTGCCTACGGGCCGGCCCCCTAGCGGTGAAAGACAGGAAGGATTACTCTGGGATTTGTTTCACGAAGGGGTGTGTCATGATTCTGCCTTCTCACACCGCGACACAGGTGCGTGGATCTGAATGTCGCGATTTCGGTTTAATATCGGATATCGTTATAACCCTAATATAAATATATATTTTGCATTCTCAAAAACATAAAAACTGTTTAGCAGTTGGTAGCCTGATGGTTAGTTGCCCCTGCAATCAGAAGATTGTAGGTTTGAATCCTAGGTCTGCCAGCAGCACCTCTGAGGTACCCTGAGTAAGGTACCGTCCCCACACGCTGCTCCCCGGGCGCTGTGTCCCTGGCTGCCCACTGCTTCACTTGGTAAATGGGTTAAATTCAGAGAAAAATTTGTGTTGTTCACACTGTGTGCTGTGTTCATGGACAAAAATGGACACTTTATTTCTAAAGCAATTTGAATAAATATACAGTAGATGGTTTACTTCTCTCTCCCTCTCACTCTGCCAACTCTCTCTATATATCAATCAATCTGTATATCTCTATCTCACTCTCTCTCAGGGAGTCCAGGACCTAAAGGCTCTCCGGGACCCAAAGGCTCTCCAGGGCATGCTGGTCCTCCAGGTCCTCCGGGCCCTCGGGGCCAAATGGGGCCCATGGGTCCCAGTCCAGATCTGTCCCATATCAAACAGGGCCGGCGTGGACCAGTGGTAAGTTTCTGATGTACAATTCTAGCTTATTGTTTGTGTTTTTCTTGGCAAACTCCAACTCCCTCTCCAATCTCCAGTTCCACATCATCTCCTTTAGTCTGCCAAATTTGTAAGCAACAGTTGCCCAACCTACCAAAAATGGACCAATTTCAGAACAGTGATTGATCTTTTAGCCAATCACATCCATCCCTAAGCCCAACTTACCCCATCTAGTGGAGGAAAAACTCAGTCTTAGCATAACCAGCAGTGAGAATAGGGAGTAAAACACATCATCTGTACTGTTTCGTTGACCCTCCTCAGCATATAATGTTGCACTAACTAGCTCCAGTGTTAGCTTTAGTATTGGCTTTATCATTTATATCATAAGGGCTTTTACTGTCTCCTCTCTAATAGATATAAAAACTTACCCTCAGGCATTTATATCTGCATTAAACATCTTATAAATCAGTTAATAAAAAAACATTTTCATTCTAAACAAAATGTCATTCTACTGGGCTTAGTCTGTTAGCAGAGGTGTTGTGGATGACGCCAGGCAGTCTGTGCTAAAAGTGTGCTGAGGTAGCATTAGTAACTATGATAGGTGAGAATTCAAACATCATCACAGCTTCTCTGACAAACTATATAATGCACTATTTTTGTATTAGTGTTTTCTTAGTGTTTTCCTTTTTGGGGGAGCTGGTGTCCTGGTGGTGAGGGAGTTGTCCCTGTGATCAGAAGGTTGTGGGTTTGAATCCCAGGACTGCTAGTGACACCACTGAGGTACAGTCCCCACACTACTCCCAGGCACTCCCCATTGTTTTCTGTCCACTGCTTCACTTGGTGAATGGGTTAAATTCAGAGAAAGGATTTAACACTATTCACACTGTGCTGTGGTGTGTTCATGTAGGACTATAAGGGGTCACTTTACTTTATGCTTTTGTGTGTCTGTGTTTCCTTTTCCCATGTGTGTTGTCATTTTATATCCTACACATTGAGAACACAACAGACATCATTAGAGAAAATTGCAAATCACCCCCAAAAGACCTCATTACATAAGCATTTGTCCCTGAAAATACCCTGCTGTCCTAGTTCAGATTTAGGAATGAAGGTCTCCTTGAATCTGTCAGAGCTAAAATAAGGTCATTTAAAATTTTAAAGACCTTAAATGCTTTGATGCTTTAACCGAGTTGGGTCAGGTCCCAGTGATCTGCCCTTTGCTGCTGCCCCGATAAATCTGGCTCCATGGAGAGATTAGAGCGACGTTGCTGTGAAAGATTTTACTATTTCTACACAGCCAAAGCGACTGAGTGACCTGCAGCCATTGCTGGCTGAGACACATTCACACTTTCACACTTACTTTAACAGGCTAGAGCTAAGCCTCATTACTCCTTCACACGTTCTTCTGCAGCCCAGCAGGCATAATGAATTAGCAACACACACACACACACACACACATTCGTTCTCAGTCTCTCTTTCAGTCTCTCTGTCATCACACACAAACACACACACACCCACACACACATACACACACGCATACACTCAAATTACAGATGTTGTTAGTCATGTCAGGTTTACTAACATTACCCTTGACAGACCTATCATCACTAGGAAGCATATGTACATGATGCCTAAGGAAGTTTTCGCTAGTTCATGACTGAGTTTTAAGTTTGTCCTGTAAATATCTGGCTAACATATTTTTCCTCATTTGTCTAGTTAATTTCTACTTCCTTGCTCATTTTTGGTAAAGTTAGTTCCTCATTAATTTGGCTAAGCCTAGTTCCTGATTTATATGAGTAGTTGGCTTATTCATAGCTAGTTCCTCCTTGTTTAGCTGTCTAGTTCATGGCTAGGACCCTGTATCTGGCAAGTTCATGGCTAAGACCCTGTTTATCTGGTTAGTTCATGGCTAGTTCCGCCTTGTTTATCTGTCTAATTCATGGCTAGTTCTGCCTAGTTTATCTGGCTAGTTCCTTGTTCAGGTGGCTAAATCGTGGTTTCTTGTTCAGTGCAGTTTACCAAAGCAAAAACTGTCATCAAAAATAGGCTATGCTCACAAACCAACAGCTACAGGGATCCAGGAAACTATGGGCCTGAGTTACAAAGAGGGTTGGGAAAACAACTAATTAAACAGTTAAACAGTATATGTGACTCAGTCTTATGCTGCGTAGTGTCTGCCAAATTTTTCTCATGGCTGTAGAAATCTGGTGTTTACTACCTAGATGGCGTAGTACCTACATTGGTAAATAGACCTGTTGTAGACATGTTGAATTCTGTTCTTTTTTTTAATTGAAACTCTGATATCTAAGCTTATAACACAGTAAACACTGTGTTGTGTGTTGCACTTATAAACATTTTCCCTATGGTAATGGAGGGTAATTAGATAATGAATTGCTCATTTATGGCATCAGTGAAGTTGGCCCATTGACTTCCTGTATAATGATTTGATAATGCTGGCCCTCTGGCTCCTCCTCAGATAAAGTTCTGGCATTGCCACTGTAACAAATGGTTCTGAGTAGTCAGCGCATTGCAACATAAACAACAAAATCCAACAAAAACAGAGATGTTATATAGAAAGGAGAATGATTTGTGCCTGTGTTTCCCAGTACTCCTTTAAGCCAATTTTATTCAGTCATGTTGAAGTTTCCCTTGTGAGGCTAAAGTGAAAGCCGAGTTAAAAAAAACTCAGACTTTGGCAGCAGGTGTCCAGTTCCAGCAGGACAGTGCTGTGTTAGGACGTGCTCAGCTAGGTCACCTCCATCTGGGCTAACCCTGACCTCCACTAACTCTCCAGAGGGACACTGCTGCAGCTGCGGCCACAACTAGAGCACAATACATGAGTCCACGTGTTTGATTTCTTTGGGCTTTGTGCTCATTCTAATGCATTAGGCTGGTGAAAGGAACTTACTGGCAAATTCAGAAATCTTTTTTTAAGTTAACGGCTACTGTTTTTAGTAGCTGTTTTTACTGGTTTACCTACCGATAAACTGCAAAGTTGCCTTATACTTCACCCACTACTTTTACCTAGTTTTATGTTGACAGTGGAGTTGTACATTTGCAGACTGTAGCCCACTAATTGCTACACAGTTGATTACTCTCCCTCTACACTGTTAATCACTGGTTAGTTTCAGAGCACTCAAACTGACACAGAGGTTGCACAGTAGTGCGTGTGACACTAGTATGAATGTATGAGGCATACTGTTTTCAGTGTTCGCAGTAGGGCCTATCTAGTATGAAATTTTTGTGACGATTACTAATACCAATTTTTTACCTAAAAATTACAGTTACGGACGATCCTGAAATTTTATTTTAAATACATTTTCTTAATGCATTATACATGGTTTTGTAATACTTTTGTAGTTTTTGTAGTACAATTCTGTTTTGTTCAGGTTCACCAGTTATATATATATTTGGACAGAGAACATCTCGTGCTGTGCTTTCCAGAGATGTGGCGGTCCATGTTTTTTTCTTATTATCAAGAGAACATAAGCGTGAATCCGGATGATGCTGAAACCTAAATTAATTAATGAATTAAAAAACAAACACATAAATAAATTACTAAACAAAAAACAAAAATGTTGCTCTCTGTCCCTCTCTCTCACCCACTTTCTTGTTTGCTCATCATTGTTTGATGTACATTCTATACAACTGCTGTGTGTGTGTGTGTGTGTGTGTGTGAGGGTGAGTGTGTATGTGTGTGTATGTGTGTGTGTGTGTGTGTGTGAGAGAGAGAGAGAGAGTGTGTATGCGTGTGTGAGAGAGTGTGTATGTGTAAGTGAGTGTGTGTGTGTGTGTGTGTGTGTGTGTGTGTGTGTGTGTGTGTGTGTGTTGTGTGTTTTTTTGTGTGGGTGTGTATGTGTGTGTGTGTATGTGTCGGTGTTTGTGTGT